>CM067068.1:21582352-21729852 GCA_033980235.1 Diadema setosum
TTACTCCTTCAATATTTGAGCATTTTACTTGAAATCTGGCACATGAGACTGCTAAAGTACATAGACTGATGTGCAAATTTCTTCTTTGTTCTTTTGCACACAATGTGTTGCCATGGTAACATATTATTTTGAATGAAAATCATTCAAAAATATTGTGGATTCAGCTAACTTCCTATGCTTTTGAGCATTTGACTTGAAATTTGAAACATGTGAAAGTTATACTATGTACTTGTGTATATTCATCTTTCGTTAATACTGAACAGCGTGTTGCCATGGTAACATCATTTGTGAAAATCATAGGACTTTCCAGTTTATTCATTTAATTTACTCAGTTTTTGAGCACTTGACTTGCAATACATATATGACACATGTGACAAACAGATTTTTTGAATTAACACAACACTTTATTCAATGTTGAACAATGCATTGCCATGGTACAGCTTTTTTCTTTTTTTAATAAAACCATATAAAGTTAACGCTGGTTGAACGAACTCCCTCAGTTGGAGGTGGGAGTAAAAATCACAATTATACTTATAATTTCAGCAGGTATTCTTTGTTTCGTACTTGGATTTGATTTCACTCATCAATTGCCACAATGGCAAAACATTTCATTGAAAGAGGCAGTGTAGGCCGACAATGATTCAATTACACTGTATTCAATTCATTCACTGCTATCAATTTCATACTCATTAATATCAATTCCTCACAATTTAACTACATGTCATGTGACAGATTATGTAACTCCACAAACTATTTCATATATTTCATTCTAGTTGCCTGATTCATTCAAAAATCTGATCTTGAAAACATTATTTCATTATTCAATGTCATCATAATCACAGCACAATTATCACAACCACATTGGTGATACTGGTAAGAGTCCTTGTGAAATTATTATCACTCACAGTATTTTCTGCTATTACATTCTACCTGATTTCTACATTATAAGCTATGCTTGATTTTATCTTTCTAATCAAATAATAATTGCCCGCATAGACATAATTTCTAACTGGGTTACATAAATATTGCCTTCACATGCCTGGAAATAATAACAACTAGAATTGTCGCTATGGCGACTGGTATGCCTCCGCCATGATGCATGATTCTCCTAATAGGTCTAGATAGTGCATGTGGACAATGTGTGATTACATTTTCACAAAAATGGCAAAATATTAAAATGACAAGTTTGTCACAAATGTGTTAAATGTTCACCTTCCTTGACCTAGGTTTAATTGGATGAATAGGAGAGCATGTATTTGGGATTTAAGGACTTTAACTTGACTTTGACCAATTCATACGTTTATGCATTTAGTAATTTCCAAGGTATGGAGAAAAAGTTCAATTTCTGTATTGAATAGTAAATTGTTACCATTTTCATCTGGCCTTTGACCCTAAAATTCATAAGATAATCCCTGTCAGGCAGAACATGCATAAATATGTAGAAAGTTTAAAAATAACTTGAGCCACTTCCGAGACATGGAGGAAAAACTTAGTTCAGCACTTTCACTTGATCTTTGACCTTTTGACCATTGAGGCAAAAAAAAAAGAAGATCTTTCCAGAGAATCTTTATTAGGTTATACATGCATACACCAAGTGTAAAAAAATAATCCTGCTGGCATTGCATAAACATGAGGGAAATAGTAAAATTTTGAAGTGTGCCCTTGAACTTTTGACTCCTGACCTTTGACCCCATGAACCCAAAATTGTCTAGATAATCACTGCCAGTCAGTACATGTATGTTCCATGAAGATACCTCGAACAATTTCCAAGGTACGGAGAAAAAAGTGAAGTTTTAATATTTTTAATTGACCTTTTGACCTTTGACCTTTGACCTCATGACCACAGACTTTCACCAGAGAATCTTAATTGGGTAATACATGAATACACTAAGTTTCCAGAAAATATCTTCAGGCATTGCAGAGATATGGTGGAAATAGTTAAATTTTATGTATTTGACCTTGACCTTTTGACCTTTGACCTTGAGCATGTGCACCCAAAATTTGATAGGCACAACTTCACCCCCTAATACACAGACATGCCAAGTTTCATTAGGATACCTCAAAATGTTTAGTTACGCTTGCCACAAAATTCATTACAGACGGACAGAAGGACGGACGGACGGAAGAACGGACGGAAGGACAGAAGGACAGACGGACGGACAACCCGAAAACATAATGCCTCCGGCACCACTTCGTGGCGGAGGCATAAAAACAATGCACTGCAATGTTCACTGATGTATTTATGGTTGGATCACTTATACATCGACAGATCTTTCATAATCATTTGTATTACATGTATTTTCATGGTTTATTAATCAAATTATGAAAGCAGCTGAACTTCACACAATGCTATCATTGCAAATATTTTGTAAGCATAAAATAATGTGTTGCAATCCACCTTCTTTACACTCTAAGGTTCCCTATATCAGAATATTAATTATGATATTAATACTAATTATAATGACCTTGTCTACTTCACAATAGCTTTTAATTATCAAAGATCAGAAATCAGACTCTTATGTGCTGACTGATACAGAATTTGCATTTATCCATTTTAAAATGCTTTCTTACACTTTACAAGGCCTATAAATCTTTCTCTTTTTTTTCAGAGTGCTTCAATTCACCCATTTGCTTTTCACTGAATCGTTTGCACGCTTAATTGTTCTGTTCTGTTTTGTATTGTAATGTTTTTGCTTTTTCTTTTGAAGGGGGATTTTTCTCATTTCTGGTTTGGTTAATACATGTACCTGGCAAAGCACTTATGCCATCACCTATGGACTCGTCTATGACAAAACTCAGTGAAGTTCAGCAGTCAGACTGCAATAGTCTGATTGCAGCTTCATATCTAACACTGCAATTGTGACTCTGTATCACAATATCAACAGAAAGTCACCAAACATGGATTTCTGGTTAAAGGGCTGGTAAAGTTTTGGTTGAGACCTTGTTTCAGATTGATAACATTTCTTCTCTTTTTTTTTGGGGGGGGGGGGGGGAGGGGTGATATAATAAGAAACCTCTTATGAAATATGAAAGACCATTAATTCAAAGAAGAATTCAATGTTTATTTGATGAAAATTGGTTTTGAAATGTTTGAGATATCCAAAATAAAGGAATCCTAATAAAAGGTGGAACCAACCTTTTACTAGAATCGCTTTGTTTTACTCTGCTTTTGGATATCTCAACCATTTCAAAACTAATTTTCGTCAAATAAACATTGAATTCTTCTCTGAATTAATGTCTGTAGCACTTCAATAGTGGTTTCTTAGTATCTTGCAAAAAAAAAAGGGCCAATCCTGTTTCTGAAAGAGCACACTCTCAGTTTTAAAATGATGTACAACTGAATTCAGATGGACTCTCCTATGTATTTGAATATTAGAAAGAAAGCACACACTCTGCAAAAGCATAGCTAGCAAATAGGTTCTGAAGTATGCTATCTTATCTAGCTATGTTCTGTGCAATAAATGGGACAAAACCAGGATATAAAACTCTAGAGCAACAATAATGAAGGGACTATCCGATAAAGTTGAAATTGAACATGCCAATTATGTGAACACAGCAGACAGAAAACAATCAAGATGTTATTAGGTTCTGTAACATTACTCATGTCATTTGCAGCAAGTGCATAAAATTTGAAAATCTATGTGTGTAGGTCTAGCGACAATAGACCTATTCTTATTTTCCAAATGATGTCCTGAAAGACATAATATTCGCACTCCATTTTAGGAATTTTTGTTGTGCAAGAAGCTTTTGTCATAAGGATCTATTACAAAATCACCATGACATTTGCATTCACGACTTTCATTACAGTGCTGCAGGTACATGTCAGATCCTCACATCTAATGCAGCCATCCCCCCCCCCAAAAAAAAAATTATACATTGTATACCATTAATTTTTGAAGGATTGAATCCACAGCGGTCAAAACCAACGTATGTTATATTCAACCTGTCTGCATCACCTTTGGCAAGCTCCATGCCTTGAGAATCTATATGAAAGAAAAAAGAAAGAAAGGACAAAAGAAATAGAATATGGAAACATAAACAATACTGGTTACATACTGAAATTTTGTGACATGCAAATCACATCCCCTCTCCCTGACATTATACAGAGTGGTATGTGGGTGTACAGTTGAATGAATACACACACGACTACCACACATATCATTACACAGAGCTGCTTGCCAGCAATTTCATATAAAGTATATTAGCAACAGTTTAACAGTATCAAGGAAAAAAAAAACACAAAGAAAATCGTCTGGGTTGTCATACACAAGAATTAGTGTATCGGATTCTTCCTGATGAACAAAAAAGGTGTGACGCAGACTCAAAATGAAAATGTGATTGTGACTTAAAACACTCATCTGACATAACGTCATTTATTCATGTCAGTAGAGACTTATTTGACTTTTTTTTTTAGAAAGGATTGTAACTTATGTCAGGCAAGCTGGGAGTTCCAATATAAACAGAAAGATGATTCAATGGGTTATGCAACAAGTCAGCTGCATTGCTATGTCAGTGCATTAATCAACTCTTGTGAGCCGTACTGAATTCCCAAATGTGGCTGATATAGACATAAACATTAAATCAACTCTCCACTGGGGTGTATGAATGCACTAATTTCTTCATTTCTCGTGTGGAACAGTTCACATATAGAGGTGACATTGTTTGTCCACCAAGTCTACAATAATTCCTAAAATAAGAAAGACCGAATTACCTGTAACTGATATGTCATCAACAGAGGTTGCCTTTTTTCAACTGTTATTCAAGTTGTTTATTTTGTAAAATCTTTATACTTTCAAGTTTAATTTGAGAAATGCATACCTGTGTTCTGTCGTAGATAATATGCTGCTATACAGTTCGTAGTCCAATTGCAGTCTGACTCTGACCTGGGTGAAGTTCAGCTGCAGTTGTCAGTCCCAAGGGCTTGGTGAGGTTCAGCTCTCTTCAGGCCTTTGGGTGTGCAAATATAAGAACAGTTAAATACCATACAAACAGAAACATCGGATGCACAAATGGGATAGTTGGAAAATATTTGAGATGAGTGTAAATCTTTATTAAAACAAGCAATAACAACAAAATGTTCATTAATGAATATCAATTTTGTAAGATATATCATGTGAACGACAAGTTGTAATTGCCAGTTTTCAAAGTTTGAATCACTATGTAATGAGCCCCTGTTAGCAATTTGTAAGAGTATGAAGTAATTTTAGTAATGAATGAGAGGGGAAATTAATAACAAGCATTCACTTTATTCAGTTGGCAGCAGAATTATTAAACCCCCTTGCATTATGGACACTATGGCAAAATAAATAACATTACAATTACTAAATCATATACAAAATGGTGAACAGATAGTTTATGACAAATGCCTACCTGATCAATAATCTTTGATTTGCATAGAGTTAGAAACTTTGATCATTCATGCATGAAGAGATAAGGTCAAATGAGTACATTATGGTCATTTCAGACCTTTCTGTGATCACTGAAGCATGACGTCTATGGTCTGATGATAACGATTAATTTCTTTTGTTTTTATGGAATTTTAAATAGTATCTTGCCATTCTATACATAACTCTTAGCATTTCATTGGGTAATATTCATTCTGACATGACTTAAACTTTGAATTATTAATATCATGGCTAAACCTCTGTACAAACTCTATGGTGGCAACTTTCACTAGAAATTAGTTCATTTAAATATTTTTGTACAATGAAAAATGCCAATTCAAATATTAAGAATCCTACATCAAATTCCATCATATTGTGTCACCTATCAAAACATTGAGTGAATCCATATTCAACGAAGCATTTCAGTGATCACTGAAAGGACTGAAAATGACCATAAATGTGCCTACTGGACCATATCTCTTTATACATGAATGATCAAAGTTTGTAACTATATGCAAATCAAAGGCTACTGATCTGTTTTTTACTTGTAGCAAACTATCTGATCACCACTTGTATGATTTAGAAATAATCTCAGTTATAATGTAATTCATTATGCCAGAGTGTCCAACATGCAAGAGAGGGGCTGACTTATTTTGCTGCCAACTGTAGATGATCAAGATAACATGATTTCTCAACTTGCTTCAATAGCTAAAAATAATCATTTAACACACCAAATGAAGATGGTGGAATATCCATGACACTGTCACTTGACTTTTCCATTTGCATCTTGCCCCCAGTCCTTAACTCTGAAGTGGATGAAGTTCACATGTTGTCTGGTCCTTGGCTGTTTGGAGTTTATTCAATATACAAGAACAGTTAACATCTTACAAATAAAACAATAGTGCAGGACATGGGACATTAGAAAGTATGTTAGAGATGGGTGCTTTGCCTTTGCTATAACAAGCTATAGCAATCAAATTGAAAAGCCCTACCATTGATTTTGAAAGACTGAATTCACTAGTATCTACTGATCCATAAGCTGTAAATAGGACTTTTCACAGTTTAAAATGATTAGCTATGTCAAATATTCTTGTTTCAAACATTGTAAGAGCATGAGGTTGTTTTGATACTAGAAAAGGGAGAGGGTGAATAAACAATCATAGTATGGCCTACAATATTAAGATAACGTGACTGCTAAAGTTTGTTTCAGGAGCTTGATACATGTAAACATGCAGGTACCCCCCCCCCCTTCCATGAATTATCTCTTTTCAATTGGATAAGTATGTAATATTCTACAGATAGTGAAATAAAAAAAAATGCAAAAAGCAGTTGTTTCTAGAAGGGTCACTATTCACTGGATAAGAATGTTTGTTTTCAATTACCAAGATGGACATTACAGCAAACATTGTTGTCAATATTTCCTGTCTAACACTATTCAACTAAAAATCCAGAGACAATTTGATGTCCAAATGTAAATAATGTTGCAATTGTAGAAATTTGAAAATATACAGATATGTTGTCTGCTAAAATAGTATTATAAGCTAAAATACTTGCATTCTGTTGAAGGTGACCACGCTGGTAGATAAGTCTCGACGAAGCTCAGTAGCAGTCTAGCTGTGGAGAAGATGGAAGTTCAGCAGTTTGGTTCTGTGTTCAGTGAAGTTCAGCAACTGACTCTGGGCTTTATGAGATGCAGAAGTCTGATTGTAGCAGTCTAACATTATAATTAAAAATGTGAATACAAAATAGAAAGTGTGTTTTCAAACTGTTGTTTGATTATACAAGATTTTACACACAATATCTAGAATCTGCATGAAATTTGAAATCAGTTCACATGTTTTTGCAGTTTAAATATATAAAGGACCTTATATTATTATTTTTTGGGGGGATGATTAAAAGACATACTACTAGTATTTGAGTTGTCTCAATTCAACATGTGTAAGCCTATAGTTTGGGGTATTATGACTTCTTGAGGTTCTAGATCTTGTCGATAGGCATCCACGTTGCAAGGTCTACATCTACCTAAGATCTGGTAGGACCAGCTGTACTGTGGCTTCACATTCGGGTTGATCACAGTTACAGCCTGAGATGCAGCCACAGTCTGACTCTGATCATCAACTGTTGTCATGTCATCATCATCAATTAAATTGCTAAAAGAAGTTGTGTAAGCGGTACTAGCATCGGAGTATGGACCTATAGAATCTACTAACTGCCTAGATAGATAGCACTATTTAGAAGACCTATTAACTTCCTTACTGATGAGTGATAGGCCTACTTATGGTAATGATAATATGTTTAAGAATACCAAGGCTAAGGGTCTAGTCTGGTTATACTTTTGGTATACACTGGTTAAGTAGTATCTAGGTCAGTAGGTGCTACTCAGGATCACTATACCACTGGATTCTAGATCTACAGACACCTGGTAGTATAGCAGTAGAATTCTAGAGGTTCCATGCCAATGAATTTAGGTAAACATCATTCTCTATCTTATTGTGACACATGCATTGCGATTACAGTACTATATGCTCTTAGAATTGTGGAAGATAGCTTTCAAGTCTGTGTAGACCTGGATCTACGTACTACTACTAGGCCCTACTACTACTACTAGATCTAGTTAGTCTAACCACTGTCGGACTCTCCGGATAGTACTACCTGCCCTAACCCCAGGGCACTCCCTGTTAGTTGTACAAAGTGCTTCGCGTTCGGGCTGCATGGTCGCTGTTATTATAACCCCTAACCCCTAGTATTTTACAAGTTTTTGTTGTAGACCTATAGTAATGTTAGACAGTAACATTAGGACTTGTAAACATAACAATGACACAGGTAACTTACAGCTGGTTCTCTGTAGTGTAAATGCTAACGTTATAAGTTCACGTTAGGGCCTAAAAAAACATTAGGCTTAGGCTAGGCCCATAATTCTGTTGGACAAAATAACCTAGATTTTCTAGACTGAAAAAAAAAAACAACAACAGATTTTTCCTGTCGATTTGACACAAAACGGAAAATTTGTATCACTTCTGAATACTATCCACACAGCTAGTGACAGTGTAATTATTCAATGTTAGACCACTAGACACGTCTTCAAAAATATAGGCCTAACGTTAGGCCTAATAATATTAATAATAAAATGCACACCAACTCTTATGAAATTTCCGGTTTTTTCTTCGATCTCTTCACTATTCAGGCCTTAAGTTACCTGCAATTCACCCATACATGAACAAATCGTGCAATTTCTCTCATTAAATATCTGCACGCTAAATATATCATAAAAATCAACCCACAAACATTTCACTATTTCTTGTAGAAGTTGTAACAGTAGACCCTACCATGCTAAGTAACAAACTACCTAACTCAGCTGGCCATTTGGTCATTCAAACAAACGGCGATGTGCCTACGTGGGACTATTGTGATAACGCTACTACCGGTAAGATTAGATCTACATCCAGCTAGCCCTTTGGAGAATTGTAGAAGGTTCGAACAAAAATATATCCAAATAATATCACATTAAGAATCAACATGCATTACTTTTCAATTGTAGACAGCTTTAAATATACTCACTAATAGAAATATGTACTGGTAGCGGTGTAGAATGCAACTTAGCCTCTAGGATCCTGCCTCCGTCGTAGATCTGTTGCCTCTGCGCTGTATACACTGTGTGTATACGTGCTATGTCTATGTAGCGAGTGCTCAACGCATGTAACACAATGGGGAGAAAAAGTTAATGATATGCTAATGATATGTTAATTAGTATTACCCTCGAACATGACGATTGAAAAAATTAAAGTCTCTCATAGCTTAGGAGAGACTTCGTGAAATGGTTTTAACTTCTCTGTGAAAGTCTCTCCTAGCTTAGGAGCGGCTTGGCCATTTTAAGATTTATGTGATAGCTTTTATGTGATAGCTTCATGAAACGGACCCCGGGTTGTGCGAGTAGGCCTCATTAAAAACAAAATGATATCTGTTTATTGTGGATGTCTATACCCAATCAAAAAATCTAAGAAAGCTATTTCTTCATTTTTCAAATGATATAAAGGACAATGTTATTTTTACGTTCTGATAATTTCCCTTTAAATAAATCATATTATAGCCTCGTACAAGTGGCGCGAAGAAATGAATTACTGTAGGGCCTACAATGTATTAGCTAAACAGCATGCACAAATACGTACGAGTCGATCATCTCAGGGAGGTGAGACTCACCTCCCTGATCATCTGGAGCCGTTGCACAGTGTGCGATTAGCATTTATTTATAGACAAAACTTCAAAGAACAGTTCAACGAAAGAGCATGATAATCCTATGGTTATAGGTCCTACATTAATAGGAGACTGCTTGAAGTGAAAAGGAAATAGAGGGAGGTTTTGCTGGTAGGGTACAGCAAGGATAAACATTTTATTTTTTTTTTTCGGTGAGCTTTGTTCTGATAAGAAAATTATTGTTCAGCTGTACTTCAAAACAAAAAAAGAATGTTGGTCTAATAGTCTGCAAACAAATTGTTAATGTGTATGCAGGGGATTAAAATGGAGCTATGCATGTGGATTTCATTTCATTTATTTATTTTATTCTCATTTTTCTTTCAACAAAACATAACACAAAGTAAATCAAAAATGTAATCATAAGCAAATATACATTACAAAGTATGACATTCAATGGTATTTAACAAACTAATAAAGATATGCACACATACTGGAATAACAAAGTTATGTTTGCAGGGTAAAAATGAGAACTATTTTAGAGGTCCACAAAAAAGCATTGCTTGTAGATTTTAGACCACTCTAAAATATCTCCAAAAATACTTATTATAATTACAAGTACGTAATTATGTATAATGCAAAAAATAAGACAAAATAAAACAAACAACAGAGACACACCAACGTGACATGACTAAACTGAGGGGAATATACGAATGAAAGGATTAGAGCAAAAACAAAATTAAAGGAAGAAGGAGAGAAAGAGAGAGAGAGAGAGAGAATGCCTACACGCTGAACAGGATAAACGGAAGAGGAGATTTATTGATTGATTACTCACATTGTCCACTCTGGAAATTGGTGTGGGGAAATGCAATTCACTCATAATTAGATCCCCTTCTCCGTATTCAGAAGCGTGCAATAAGAATCATAAACCACGCTGGATATTTTGCTCATACCAACTGTTTTGTTTTGTTTTGTTTTTTCATCAAAACAGAATTCTGAAAATTCCAGACCTATTTTATTACAATCTCGGAATTTTCATGTATAAACTAACAACTAATTACCATCTGTTTTTATCCACATGTTCAAAAGGAACACTGTTATCCCACTTGCAAGAGTGACGCCCATATATTATAATATCACCTTCCCCGTACTCCCTCTATTTTTGCAAAGAAAACAATTATATTTACTGGACCCAGATATTGGAATGACCTCCCTCAAGATATTACTTCTTTTTTGTCTTTATTCACCTTCAAACGCAAATTAAAACAGACATTACTTAGTGCATACACACTTCCAAGTGTTTAGCAACTTTTTTTTTTTATACTCCCACTCTTTTGTCCTTGTCCGCAGCTTCAAGTACATTTTTTAATATATACATAGCATTCCTTTTCAAACACCGCGAGATCCGTATACAGTCTGGTTTGTGATTACTTTATCCTTTATCGATTTTTGTACTGATATAATTTTAGTTGGTCAAGACAAACATATCCGTTCTCCGAATAATATATGCCTATGAATTAGGGAACCTACAGTTTTACAAGCGTTAAAGCTTTGTATGTAGGCCCCATCATATTTCTGATACTTATTTGTGACATCTTCATATGATATGACCATGTACATTTGTGTCAAGAATGTTTTTTTCTTCTTCTTCTTCAATCAAAAGACATGATTCTTGTTTTAATGTCATTAATTTTGTAATCTCATCATTGAGGAAATGGAAATATGAAATTTGAACTGAACATCTTATTCATTCTTACACGGTCATGGATGGCTGAGTAATCATTCTTTTCAAATTGGACTTGGGACCAAGTTTCAGTTAGTGAGACCAGCACAAATCCTTTTCAATTCACTTTTTTTTTTAATGTACAGACTGGTGAGACATACCTAGGGCCCCTCTTCTTTGCAACGAAAATGGATGCTTACAAATTTTAGATGAACATGTGATTCCTGAATTAATGGAAAATTTTCCTGTGCAACAAAGGGATGTGTTCAGACGCCTATGGTGGGCACAGGATGGTGCACCAGCCCATCGACTTGTTGCAGTAAGAAACAGATAGGCTGAGGTATTTGGAAATCGGGCGATTGCCTTGTATCATGATGTGGATTGGCCACCAGAATCTCTGGATCTGACTTCTTGCGATTTGTTTTTTCTTTTGGCTTTTTTCAAGAGCAAAGTGTTCATTATCCCTCAACCTGACATTGCAAAGAGACAAAGAATCACTGATGAATTTAAAGCTCTACGCCATCAAGCCACAATGATTCGCAGAGCTGTGCGTGAGATGTAGGAAAGAGCTAATCTTTGTGTGGGAAGGAATGGTGGCCATGTTGAGGGGCATGGGATGTAATGTTAAAAAGAGATATCCGAAAAAAAAATGGTAAGTTGTGATTATTAATTTCATTATTCCATTTGTTAAGTTAATTTCTGATAAGGTGCATTGGTTCTTGCAGTGTCTAAACTTGGTCCCAAGTCCAATTTACCCCGCAAGTTGTCGAAAAAGAATGATTACTTCGCCATCCATGACCATGTATGCATAAATATCATTTTGAAGAGGAGTATTATAAAGATGCTGCTACTCACTTTGGTGTAAAGTTAACACAATCTTCACAAATTTGAAATCAAATCTTGTTGCGTGTTTTTTTTATACGTACTGTATAAACAAAGAGACCCTAATTAAAGGATTGACCCACCTTATCTGCCCACTTCACATGTATTTTTTTTTTTCAGTCCAAACCGATCTTGTATAATGAACTTTCAATTTCTCTTAGAAATAGAATCGTATGCTCTCTATTTCAAATGTGCTTTCTGATTATCTTGCAAAACGTAAATTTACAATGGCCCATCTCAACCAAAACTATACTGTATCTCTTTAGAATACCTTGCCTGTTTGAAGTAATCTCTGTGTACAGATAGACGGCCTCCCCAAAAGAGAAAAAACCACATACTCACATGCACACACACATTCATATGCACATACACACGGACACAAGATATAATAAAGACAACTGAACACACAAAAACAGAATTCATCCCGTCATTCTTACTTGTTACAACTGAAAAAATAATGAACCAAACGAACATGCATGTATGACGTTGGCGATTACATTGGTCGTTATAAAAATATCGCAATAAAATGATTAGGTTAGTAAATTAGACTCTGTGCCCTGAAAATAGACATTAAAATGAAGGTGGACTATTTGAGCTCATAGTATGTTTAATATGAAGCTCCTTGTATTACAGAAGTTAACATGAAGCATGCCGAACATTCCAATTACAGTAACTCATTCGGTTATTCTGTTCAAAATGATAAAATGATTCAAATCAGAGAGAGGTTGGCATGACCAAAGTAACATCGTGCAGAACTCTACAGAGCAGAGTTCTGTGACTGTACCATGGCCACCATGACGACGAAAGAGATAAGGGAGGGGGAGAGGGGCAAAAGGGGAATCGCTTTGTAGTCCGGGTTTCAAATTGGCAACTTTATTCGGTTGGCTGGTCAGAGAGATTTGGAGAAGTTCATTTGCTGTAGAGGGAGACTGGAAGAGTACATTTTACTGAAGGGGTGTTTCCCCATTACCACTTTGTATACATTGTACGGTATAGACCCGGATCGAATCGGCGGTGGGGGATCTTATCGGCGGTGAGGCAAAAATCCCGCCGATTGGATCTGGGGGATCTGATATACCGGCCAAAGTCCGCCGATAAGTTCCGGCGGAACTTATCGACTGGCCGGAACGGATCGCCTGTGACACCGGCCAACAGGTTTGTGGGGTAAACGCGCTATACGGGGGCACGCAGAGCGAGTCGCCTTGTTTAAAGGCTAGGTGCGGGCCGGCCGGTGCTCGATCTGATGCTGCCGCTGCTGCTTGCGCTTTGATCGTACAGTACCCTATCAAAATTTTGGGGTGATACTTGCTGCCGCTCCACTGTGCTCCAGCAGACGACAACAATAAGCGTTTAGACAGGTACTAGTATTCTGTGGGTGGTGTGATGCGTGATGGCCTTACGGATATGGCAAGCCGTTTGTGTAAAAAGTCGATAAACTCTGTTTTTCACTGATAAACTGTTTATCACTTAATAAATTGAGTTTATGAAGTGATAAACACAGTTTATCAGAAAAACTGTGTTTATCAACTGATAAACATTGTTTTTCAAGAAAAACTCTGTTCATCAGAAAAAACAGAGTTTATTATCAGAAAAACTGATAAACACAGTTTTTCCAATAAACTCTGTTTATCAACTGAGTTTATCAAGTGATAAACAGAGTTTATCAGAAAAACTGTGTTTATCAGTTGATAAACTCAGTTTATCAAGTGATAAACAGAGTTTATCAGAAAAACGGTTTATCATGCGCATCACACTCGCGTCATATACCTGCTGTCCACTTCCCGGTATCTGGCCCCGCGTACATCAGTGCTGTGTATATATATCACTATAGCTGTAGATCTACATACATGTACGTATTAACAGAGCAGACGGCTCTGCGTACTAAATGCTGCTATAGCGCCCACTACCGCAGGCCAACTTATCGCACATGAATATGTCTCGATCACAACAAAAAGAAAAAACACTTGTAAGCTGTACTTTGTGGTACGTGTAGAGATTACATACGACATATCGTCTGCTCTGTTAATACGTACATGTATGTAGATCTACAGCTATAGTGATATATATACACAGCACTGATGTACGCGGGGCCAGCTGGGAAGCAAGAGTTATTCAAACCTTCTACAGAGTTTATTGATAAACAGAGTTTTTCTGATAAACAGAGTTTTTCTGATAAACTGTGTTTATCACTTCATAAACTCAATTTATTAAGTGATAAACAGTTTATCAGTGAAAAACAGAGTTTATCGACTGGAGCACATGATGGCCTTACGTCGCAGGCCAACTTATCGCACATGAATATGTCTCGATCACAACAAAAAGAAAAAACACTTGTAAGCTGTACTTTGTGGTACGTGTAGAGATTACATACGACAATGACAACGTTCAATGTACATGTACATATGGACACAGACCGAAAATACATGCATGCAGCTCTTTGACGTACTAGTACGCGCGGTCACCGACGAATCAGTGCGCATTGACTTGCGTGTTGTTTTTGAGATTCAACAGTTCATAGTTCCGCGGAGACTACTGCATACTTGCCAACATTTTGAAATCCTGAAGAGGCAACGTTTTTCACTGATAAACTCTGTTTTTCACTGATAAACTCTGTTTATCAGTGAAAAACAGAGTTTATCAACTGATAAAAACAGAGTTTTTCTCCGATAAACTGTGTTTAACATCTGATAATTAAACTCAGTTTATCAGAAAAACTGTGTTTATCAGTTGATAAACTCAGTTTATCAAGTTGATAAACACTGTTTTTCACTGATAAACAGAGTTTATCAGTGAAAAACAGAGTTTATCGACTTTTTACACAAAAGGCTTGCCATATACGGACGACACTTCTTGAGACTTTGCACCCCTGGGCCTTGCTTTTCTGTTGTTATTTTTATGCCTCCGCCACGAAGTGTCGCCGCAGGATCTCACATTGTCACATAATGTATATATACCCTGCTGTAAGTTATAATCATAGTCCTTAATTCGCACTGATTATGTTTAATCCCCTAGAGATTTGCTTTTAAATGCTCTATAAACGCCACTTTTGTACTCTGTTTTTACAAAAGTCCCTACCGGGGGGGGGGGGGGATCCCCCTCCCACACCCTAGCTCCCTCGTCGGTCGCTTCGCTTCCTCGCCAAGGATTTCATACCGTCACATTATTATGTACCCCCTGTTTGTTATAGTCATATTCCTTAATTCGCACTGATTTTCCACACTTTGTTTAATCCCAAAGAAATTTACTCTTAAATGTTCTATAACTGCCACTTTTGTACTCTGTTTTTACAAAAAGACATACCGTGGGAGGGGGTATCCCCACCCCCCCCCCCCCCACACACACACACTCACCGAGGATCTCACACCCCGTCGAGGTTTTGCACCCCCCCCCCCCCAAAAAAAAAAAAAAAGAAGAAGTGTTCCGTCGCGCTTGCACATGCTAAAGGTCAGAATGTCAAGGTCAAATGCTCAAAATTTTACTATCTCCCCCATATATATCAAGGTAAGCCCTATGCAATGCCTGAAGGCCGTTATTTTCTTGAAACTTAGTGCATAATGAACTACCAACCACAGATTCTCCACTAGAGAGTTTCTGGTCGTGAGGTCAAAGGTCCAATGAAAATTTACAATTTCACTTCTCCAAATCTCACAAATTATTGTTCAATGTATCTTCATTGAACTTAGTGCATATTCATTAACTGACTGGCAGTGATTATCTGGGTAATTAAGGGGTCATGGGTCAAAGGTACAGGTCATGGGGTCAAACTTCAGGGTCAATTCCTCAAAATTTCACTATTCCCCTCTTAAGCCGATATGCAATACCCTCAGGATTTTTCTGGAAACTTACTGTATGCATGTATTACCATACAGAGGTTCCCTTGGAAGTGTTTGCCGGAAGGTCAATGGTCAAGTGAGAGGGCTAAATTTCACTTCTTCCTTAAACTTATGAAAGGGTTAAAATTGAGGTAAAAATCCCCAAATCCCCAAATACCTGCACTCTTATAAATAATATAGCCGTACATCATATCAAACCTAGTTCAAGGGAAGTAAACATTCAACACATTTGTGACACCAGTTGTCATTATTGTCAATTATGTGAAACTCATCACGCATTGTCAAGACATTGTACTTTAGACCTATTAGGAGAACCATGCATTATGGCGGAGGCATACCAGTCGCCATAGCGACATTTCTAGTTTGTTTTGTTGTTTGGTTCGAGCAGTCCGCGAACTGATCGTTGTTCTCATCGCTCACTCATCGGAAGCAAAGTTTGTTGCTTCGGGCTATCCACAGAAGTGCAGCGAATCGCAGTTTGTTGAATCTGACTTGGTTGGTGACTATATCAGGTGATATAGTACTATAGTATTCCCTCATTGGATTACCCCCCCCCCCCCCCACACACACACACACACACAACACTGACCCGATACTCGACCATTACAACTCGGATCCATCGGACTGCGATTCGATACACTTCGGTGGGTGGTCGGAAGCGATAAACTTTGCTTCTGCAACTGACCGAATGGGAGAAAATGTATGTGGAATGGGGGTACAAAAAATGTATTACACAAAGAGTGATAGTTTACACTAACGGTAGGAGGACTCTTGGGGAGCCAAGAGGACCTCCTCCGCCCCCCCCCCCCCCCCCCCCAAAAAAAAAAAAGAAAAAAAGATGATCAAGCGTACATGTATCGCATGCTCTTTCCCGATTTTTCGGGAAAAAGGGGTATGATGTAGGGCTCAATTCGGGGGGAAAAATCCCGAAAATCATTGAAGAATTAGTAAGAGCTCTTTGTGTATTTCCCCGAAATGTCCCTAAAGGATATTTTTTTTTTTAACAGTTCTGAAAAGGGGTCCGGAGAATGGGGTTGGTTCCATCCCCCCCCCCCAAAAAAAAAAATACAACAATTATAGAAAATCGAAAATGGTGGTAGGCCTAGATAGTGCGGCTCCTTGGTAGTTGCCCCGATTCTCCCGGATGTTAAGTCTTTCTCACTCGTATAGTGCAACATGATATTGTTTAAGTACTGGAAAGCATGCTGAGTTGGCCTTCTTTTCGCAGGACACTGCGTGCACTGCATCCTACGTGCACACTCGACTTTGCTAGCTTCCTTGAAAACATAGATTCTTCTTTTTTTTCACTTTAATCTTCCAATATGAAATGAACTTTAACTTTTTTTAATATCAGATAAGTTGTGATTTTGGAGGGAATCCAAAAAGACAAGAAACTGTTCATATGGGAAGCTGAATGGATTGAGTTTGGTAACACAGAATATATAGAAAAAAAAAAAACATTTTTATTTCATATAAGGAATAGAAAGTGTAATTTTTCTTTCTTTCTTCGCCGATTTCGATGAGATTTGATCAATAGATAGCTGTGATCTACAACAAACCCCACATACAGAACCTACGCAATTGCGCGCGGAGACATTATAACCCTTAAATATTGCTGTAAAACCTATTGAACCATATCCCTTTAATGTCGTGAAACTTTTAAAGGAATTGGTGTATTGGGAAGCCGTTTTCACATGATAATAGCTATGTTTGGGGGATAATTATAGGAAAATTCAAATGTTATTTGTGAATGCATATTAAATGTATGGAAAAGAACATTATAACCAAATTCCGTATCTTTTTAGAAAAATGCTAAAAAACATAATTCCTTCCTTAATATTTCATGACAACATCTATTTATACAATCAAATGGGGTATCAACTTGTAGGAAATTTAATTTTATTCAAAATGATACCATTTTTATGGCAATTTGTTATTCCTAACTAAAGTTTTTCAAAAATAATCTGTCTCCTAGCAACGGGCGGCGCCCATCTTAGAAATATGCAAATTAGACGCGCGCGCAACCTTTTTTTCCACTGGCGACAACCGGATTCGGAAAATACAGGTTCTGACGATCTTCGAACATATCGTAGAATTTTGTTCTAGGGGGGGGGGGGGGGGGGGGTGAACGGGGACCCTTTCTGGCTGCTAGACTAATATGATAGGAGTGCAAAAGAATCATTGAAATGTTTACTCAGTTTTCATAATACTTAAAAGAGTCATTAGGGCAAATCTATTTCACCTTTGTCTCTTTTACAATAAATAGCAAGACAGCTAATTTATAGAATTTCTATTAAGCAGCTTGGAAGAGTATACGAACATAATTATAAGTGCAAATCTCAGCATTATGTGCATCCTGCACTGTATCATAGAAAGTTCAAGTTTCCGTGACTGGTCACTATAAGCTGAAGCATGATTATGAGTACCAGTAATATTGCCTGATGCGACAGATCAGCGTTAAATTTACCCTGCTTTTTTTTTTTTTTTTTTTGATTGTTTGTTTTTTGTTGTTGTTGAAAGGATCAATCGATTTAATATTCGTGATCAGATATGAGAATGCCGCCTTGTCAGGAACCGAAATCAGACATGCGATTTAGAATGCAATAGTGTGATCACAACATACTTACTCGATTATCGAATCGCCATGATTTGAAGAAAATTATCTCAGTAGCAGTGTTGATGAGCAAATTCACTGAAGTTTGAAAGTCTGAAAACGCTGATCATCGATAGTAAGCGAACGGGCAAAGAACCTTACAGGCGATCGTTTCATGTCCTACCATGTTCATATCGCCGACGAACACATCTCTGCACCTCTGATGCCAGCTCACTGCCAATATATTCAGAACCGAACGCTGATTGCGCAATCAGTCAGATGACAACGGGGACCCGACGAAGGGTTGCAGTGTACCCACACGATACGCTCCGACGTGAGGTAACAATTCTATTATGTCGTCACTACCCACGTCATGATTAATGTTTTTTTTGTGGTTATGATACTATTCATAACATCTCACATCGCAGATACAATGGGGCCTAAAATATTGCCATGCATGCTATAGAGCCTGTAACGTTCACTTATTAAAGCCACTTATCACCATTGGAAGAAGTGATTTTTTTTTTTTTTTTTAAGTTCGAGCTATATTTTGGTGCATATGTATAGTTCAGTGCATGACAAAACATCCTATGTCATATGAAAAATTCGAAATAAAGCCAAAAATATAAGGGGATACACTGATTGTCTCAGTAGTAGACGGTTTATTTTATGGAAACGATTTTATAATAAAACTATTGTTCACATTTGTACATCTAACGACACTTAACATTGCTTATAATGATTATTGCTTTAACCACGCCTTCACACTTTATTTCTTTTTTAGCAGAAATATTTAACAAGGAGCGAACCAACATTTCGTTGAAGTTAGGTAAACGCGAACAGTGATGGTACTTGTGCAGATCAGATGTTTGTTTCAAAATAATATGTAAACGGTTGCTAAGAAGAGGTTAAAACAAAATCGCGCACATGACAACAACGGAATTGTCCGGCCATGATTTCGGGCGACGTCATGAAACGATCAACATTGTTGTTGTTGTTGCTGATATTCTTTTCGGGGAGGAACAAACAAGCAAAAGAGTTCATGTAATTAAAGTACAAAAACGATGACGACTATCCGAACAGTGATTAATATATATATATATATATATATATATATATATATATATATATATGATTGGGAATTGCAGTTACCGGTTACTAGCAAGATTAGCTAACGACCTATAAGGTAAAGTATAATGTGGGCGGATCATTATGGAAAAAGTTCACAATCAAAATCATACGAGACAAAGAAGAAACAGTGACGATCATAATTATTATGCTATCAATATGCGTCAACATATTTCTTCAAAGCATATACATTATTGTATCCCAATTGGTACGTGTATCTATAGCAGAGAGCGTAGGCCTATCACCACTCTTGCGCAAACGTCCGATATGGGGAGGGGGGGGGTGGCAGTTGTACCAAACATTATTATTGCTTATCAAATATGCTAATAACTGTTTTTACAACATGGGTTTATAATACAACATAACCATGTCATTATTTCTTTTATCATCTGTTTATGTAGCCTATCTGTATCTACTAATCAAATCCAATTATTGAACTATGCATTTATTATCGTGTATTTCTGACCATTCGCAATATTCGCTTGTTAGATTCACCGGAAATCAATAATTTATTATGATTTTGGTACACTTGTAGCCATGCATGCTCTCCAGTAACTTGTCTGAGATTCTCTCTCAAAAAAGAAAAAAGAAAAAGGAGAGAGTATTTAAACTTTAGATGCAGGAGGTAAAAACATAATATTGTTACTATTAAAGGTCATCTTCAAACAAAGTATCTGAAATATAAACTAAGCAACATCCTATCATGCTTCAGATAATCCGAGAGGTATTGGTAGAGTTACAATGCACCAAAAATTTGAATTGTTATATCTCAAGCAAACCTCAGTTTATATTTGTGACCCGCGACAACGGTTTCAGGCAAAAGTCGCAAGAGCTAATTCCCTCCTAGGCGGGGTACAAAGATTTTGAAATGAAAAATGAAATTGAAATGAATTTTCAAAATTCCCGACTTTTGCCTGAAACCGTTGTCGCCGGTCACATTTTCACTATTGACTAATAATAGACCTTTTTGCCATTTTTCTCCGTGACTTCTTATGAAACCTCATTTTGGCATTTTCCCCTGGGTTAGAATGTGTGGTTATACGTCATCAAGGATATGTGGCCACCAGTGGCATCAGTTTATTGATACATTAGTGTCTGTTTCTGTGGGGCAGCACTTTCAGACAAAAACCAGATCTATTTTGTTTGTTTTCTTTAGCAAAATGTGTTTGGTATATAACGTTTAGATTAAGAGTTTAATGTGTAGGTTTATTGGTGTTGTAATATATTCGAATATATAGTATTAGGGCCTCATCCACTTCGAACTCTGCTTATGATGACGGTCCCCTGTATGCTCTTTTGTTCATATATACATTAGCCTATATGCCTCAACATGTTGCTTTGATTCATTTGTTATTACAGACTGATGTTGTTATGAAATTGAAATTTCTTATATTGATTTGTATGTTATACTTTCCTATTTTTTTGCATATAATACTCTGTATCACTTTGTTTTCATTTGTTATTGTATTTGGAGAAAGAACATGCAGAAATAAACCAAACCAAACCAAACCAAACTAAGGGGTCCTGCACTATAAAATAATCTCATACAGATGGACTGTAGAGAAATCAAACAAACATAATTACACCGAATTATACAGATATACATTATAGCATAGTTTGCTTATACGACAAGTCAGCGAAATCTTTTTAATATTTTGTGGTTTTTAGTACAACGTTTTGCCCACAGTGTTGGAAACGATGCTATCGAGTGTTATACACACTCTAAATACGCAGTCACTGAAGATTTCCTTGAAACACCCACGCATACACACACACATACGGAGACAGACACAAATAAACTTCGCCGACAAACACAGGAAGGAAGTAAATTACTGGGAATTCCCCGACATCTCTTCCTCTACCTTGTTTGCAGACAGGCCGATGTGAAAAGTTACGGAGAAGGGTGGTTAGTTGTGATCAAGTCGCAAAAGAAATTAATTTCGTGTTTTGTATGTATGTGTGTGTGTGTGTGTGTGTGTGTGTGTGTGTGTGTTTTATTCTTGTTTTGCGTCGGAACAGGTGTAACATCATGAAATACCTATATTGTTATTCGTGATTTCCATGTTATTCGATGGATATATTCTGCAACATACCGTCGCAATCAATAGATACAAAACCCATCTGAAGAGAGTTGTTGAAGCTCATAAAACTTCTTGTGATAGATATATTAATTTTGGATGAGTTAAAGATTCCTGTAAATTTTCTCTGTCGAGAAGAATCGATGAGCAATGGTGTGCATCAGCACAATAGAGAACAAGCGCGTCGCAAATATAATGACGAATAAAGGCATTTAAAATGGATGCCTTGAAAATGAATGGTATTTTCCACATGAATGCTACAAAAAGACAACAACAAAAACAACAAAAATGGATAAAAAGTCACACAACAGGGCAAGCACAATCTTGAAAATGATAATAATTATGCCGGTTTGGTACAAACCAAGTAAAATAACATTACACATTAAGGTACAAATATCATGGTCTATACTTGTGTTCATTTTTTTCTTCTCAAATTATAAACATTCGGGCACCAGCAGACCAAATCATACCTATAACAATAGTAAATGATCCATGGACATTATCACACTGCCTGAACGGGTGGATTAGAAATATATATCTATTATATATATATATATATATATATATATATATATATATATATATATATATATATATATATTGTAACGAAATTCGGTGGAACCGATTCGATTTAACTGTTCGATTATTATTTGTTATGATCGATAGTGTCTATAGCATAGAAAGGGGCACACTATCGAAACGTTGGACAAATGTTTCAAGGTGGTAGTGCATCATTATGAGTTTTAACATTTATCATTACATTATGTGGTTACTTGTTTTGTCATGGGCAAGTTTGGATTATTTTAATACCAACTCCGGTTTAGACCGATAATACATGCCAAATTATAGTAATCATGTACAAGAGATACTGCTAAAATGTATAATCGTTGTACGAAGTTGGTAACCACGTGAACATTGTCAATAATTTGAATCATTAATGCGGGTACTTTCCTCCTCTCTTATATCGTGCGTTAATGCCTCCTCATTCCGCGTAATATAGGAGGAGGGGTTAGTGGCCGTTGTGTGACATAGTCCACAGCAAGTAGCCCGAGTATGTTAATATCAAAAGTGTTATTCATGTTCACTTCTACGTGTAATAAACTGTACATGTGTTCCTGAATCGCTGTCTTCACTGTGTCTTCTTCTTGAGGGATCTACCACAATACAACAAGCTTGCAGAGTGGTGGTACATGTTCCTGAATTGGATCACCGTTCCTGCGAAGACCAACGAGCAAGTCATTGGATTTCGGGTATATTGGTAATGTGACTTGTCGCGTAGTCCGTGCCCAGTCCAAGTTCCAGTCGTCGCCGTTGGATTTCGGGAATAGTGGTAATGTGACTTGTCGCATATGCCCTGTGCCCAATCCAAGTATGGTTAATGTCGTCGCCTGAGGAAGTTGGTAACGGTGCGATACAGCACTTTACCCCGTGCCATCAACGATACCTGTGCCACCATATGGTTTTGAAAGGTGTTCCACGTTAGCGTGACTGAGTTGGTAACAAAAGTTGCTAACAAAAGTTGGTAACAAAACTTGGTAGCAGAACTTGATAGCAAGAGTTGGTAGTAAAAGTTGGTAACAATATAAGTGTACCAATTTAACATCCTCTACAAGTGACGCTTGGGAGTGACATACTTTAAGTGATGCTGAACTTGGTATGTGTGCCGCTTGTGTTGGTGAGCTGCTTCTGACACAGCATAATACATGGTAGCGTACAGACTAGCAGTTTAAATAAAGGGATCTTTGTAAACTGCAACAAAACGAACCCCTCCTACTCGGCCATCCTGACACGGCTCGCGGAGGCATTTGTACAGACAGTCAAATACACCCTCTTAAATCACGACGAGAAGGCGAGTTCGTCACAATGTATATACAGTATATATATATAATTATACCATACATTATAAAAAAAAAATGTGAATGAGACACCTACTGACAAGTTCATTTTGGTTTGCATGTTAAACAGACCTTGACAAAGACGAGAATGACAAAGAAAGAGAAGCGGAAATACAGAAATGACAGATTTCCCTGCGCCTACACATATTTAAGCATACCCAAATACACACACACACGCACGCATACACACACACACTTACACAAACACACACAGACAAACATACACATACATGTCACATAAGCACTTTACTGCATACACTACTGCATACACTACTTAAACCGGTTTCACGCCACTGCACGTTCAAATTTCACGCCTATCTATTTATGACACTTGTTGCTCTTGACAGTAAGAAAGCTTGCCCGAAGTTTGCCTGACGCGACGTGGCAAAAGCTAATTTACACTGGATTCAAAGTACTGAAATATGTTTAGTAGAAACGGGTGAAATGATTGGCTCCTTACCAGGAAATACATACATGAATTAAAAAGTCATCAGTAAATCGCGGTCTATTGGGAAAGAAAAATGATTTGAAGACATTATGTATTTCTTAGGTTCCTTGACAGATTTGATTATCTAGAGATGGGAGGAAGAGAAGATTTTTTTTTTATTTTATTTTTTTTTTTGGTGGTAAGAATCATGATGGATTAGCCCTTGAGAACAAGTTATAGATTGTAATGTAACTATATGATAAGAATTAACATCCTTCTAAACATCCATACATATCATCACTATTTTCTTCCCATAAATTCACCTGCGAAAAATCGCACCGTAAAATGGACGCTATGATGTATGTCCAATGATAAGAAGAACATATTAATTCTGTTCTTGATGTGTTTTGAGAGCAAACCTTCACTCATAAAGAGCGAGCGAATGAGTTGCGAAGAACGCCATTGTCGAAAAAAACAAAATGGCAAAGTCCAACATTAGGAGAAGTTTTTCCCCGAATGTGTTCCGACAATGGAGGCGAAAATGGATACACATTGCTCGACACCCATGAGTCATTAGGCAACGAGTCATACAGCCCACGTAACATACTGCCCACGAGTTTTACAGCTCACAAGTCATAGAGCCAGCGAACTAGGCACAAAAGTGAACAAGGCCCACAAACTATACTGTCCATGAACGTGATTCTGGGCAAATAAAGCCCATATAACCTCGACACTAATAGACAAATAAGGCCCATGAACTCGATACTTCATAAGCAAAAAAGTCCAACATTCTGAGAAGTTTTTCTCTGAATACAGCTAGTGGAGGCACAAACACGTCGCGAGCTCGACACCCACGAGTCGTATGTAACGAGTCATACAGCCCACATGACATACTGCCCACCAGTCACACAGCCCACGAGTTATAGGTCCTATACAGTTCACGAGTCATATTGTGCCTACATGTAGGCACTACATGTAGGCACTAAAGTGAACCATAATATTAGGTCCACGAGCTATACGGTTCATGAGCCAGACACTTTATAGGCAAATAAAGCCCATGCGAGCTCGACACTAGGCAAAAAAAAAAAAAAAAGTCCTCGAACCACACATTACACCACTTTGCTTTAGGTACGTAGCGTCACGAGCTCGTGGACCTTTTTTACCTTATCGTGTCGAGCTCATATAGGCCTGCTTATTTGCATGGTGTCTAGCTCATTGGTTTGTTTACTTGGGGCTGTATGACTCGTGAGTGTATGACCTATGGACTTTTTTTTTTTCAATGTCTAGCTCAGTTATGGACCGTATGACTCGTTATGGTGTCGAACTTGGATGACCCCGGCGAAAATGATTCTTGGGCAGTTTGTGCGTATTATACTTGTCACGACATACCTACGTGGCAATGTCCTGTTTACCACTGCTGAACTACGGCCAGTTACGTACACGAAGAACACATGACTTTAAATGCGAACAACGCAAATGTTCATATTCATTATTATAATCACTGGCACGATGTTTTCAAGGAAATTTGTTCGCTGTCTTCAGCGGCAGTCAAATATGTTCTCTTTTCTTTCTCCTTTCTATCCCTTTCATTTTTCTCTGTTGTTTGTTGTTGTTTTTTTCTTTTTCTGGTATGCAGATATTCCAGTAGCCAAATTCACACCCCCTGTCATTATTCCACACCCAGTGAACACAAGCTGTTAACATGTTTCAAGTGTTTCTTATTTTCTGGTTGTAACCGTACAACCGACATTTTTGCTGTCAATGTGTATGTACGTAGCTACTCAAATGTGTCACATTTTTTCAAAGGGGAAAATAGTCATTCCAGTGTCTCTGCCTGCTTTTTATACAGTTTTCTTGCTGCTTGTACTCACAAACACAGGTATTTTTCTTTGTAAATCATCCCGTGAAATTCCTACCTCAAGACAAAAATTGTACTCGTACTTCAAGCTTCGTTTACGCATAATGCTTGCTCATGTTTTGTGTACAGACCAACTCCGCATGCCAAGATTTCCTCACTGTGATGTTATCCGAGTCCTTTTCACCTCTTATAAAAAAAGCCCACTCGAATTTCAGATGTCACAGCAACTCTTAATTGACAACATTTTTGTTAATAATTCTCTTTCCAATATCACGTTTGGTGTAATAGTGTCTGATGTATCCGATCATTTTTGGATTTTCGCTGTTCTGCCCAATGTTAACATAAGTAATGCCTCTTTTTATTCGCCCAATTCTGGTTTTCGAGAAATGTCAGAAACTAATCTTAATAGACTTAGGGAGAGACTAGGATCCGTTAATTGGTCAATTGTTGATAACCAAAGCGATGCAAACTTAGCTTTTGAACACTTTTCACAAATATTATCATCCGCATTCAATTCCATTATACCCGTTAAGCCATTTACTCGTTCAAACCGTAAGAAGGTTCCAAAAAAAAAAAAAAAACATGGATTACGAAATCTCTCCTGAGGTCTATTAACCGTAAAAAAAATGCTCTTTCCTACAAATACAGAAGTGATCCTAACAGTCGAACTCGGTCTCGGTATGTGCATTATCGGAACGTTCTTACACCATCCATACGTTTAGCCAAACGAATGTATTTTTCAAAGCAATTTATCAAGCATAAAAATGACATCAAGAGTACGTGGAAGGTGATAAATGAAGCGCTGAATACTAAAAATAACATCGAACCACCCAGGCATATTATTAATAATGATAAGTATATTGAAGATGAAGCTGATGTGGCAGAAGTATTCAATGAATACTTTGTAAGCATAGGACCTAATCTTGCCAGCAGTATTCCGCATTCAAATACTGATTTTTATTACTTTCTAAAAGACCAGAATCAGCAGTCTCTTTTTTTTAACCTGTCATTGAAGAAGAAATCAAAGATATCGTGCAAAATTTGAACACTAAGAAAAGCTCTGGATGTGATGGAATCACCAATTTTCTCCTTAAAAACATCATTAATGAAATAGTTATACCATTAACACACATTTTTAATGTATCGTTATCTACTGGCATAGTTCCACAAAAAATGAAAATAGCTAAAGTAGTACCAATTTTTAAACAAGAAATGTCGCTACAGCGACTGGTTATACCCCCGCCAAACAACATTTCATAAGCTTTGGTCAAAACAACATGTCATAAGCTTTGGCAAAAAAACTGAGGAAGTAGTTAAATCCGCAAGATCTTTCCTTGATCTTCTGCCATTAATATGCCGTTACCATGGCAACGTACTTTCGGGTACTGTCGAAAAATGCGTCTTGCACATCTACAACCAAAGGCACACATCTGTACCAAGTTTCATGGAAATTGGGCAAAAACTGAGGAAGTAGTTTGCAACACAAAATTTTCCATCATTTTGACTCATAATATGTGAGCTGTTACCATGGCAACATACTTTTTGTCACTGTCAAGAAATGTGTCATGCTGACCTATATCCTAAGACAAACATTCAATATGAATTCCATGAGAATTGGAAGAACACTGATGAAGCAGTTTTGCCATGAAGCATTTTGCCCTATATTTTACCAATAACATGCCGTTACCATGGCAACGCACTTTTTGCCACTGCGAAAATATGTTTCTTGCACATTAACATATTCAGATGAACATCTGTACCTAATTTCATAAAAAATGATCAAAAACTGTGGGAGGAGTTCGCGACGCAAGATTTGTACCCATTTTTGCCCATAATATGCCGTTACCATGGCAACGTACTTTTGGGTACTGTCGAAAAATACGTCTAGCACATCTACAACCCAAGGCACACATCTGTGCCAAGTTTTATGGGAATCGGTTGAAAACTGAGGAAGTAGTTCGCGACGCAAGATTTGCAACGGACCGACCGCCCGACCGCCCGACCGACCGCCCGACCGTCCGCTGATTCCTATATACCCCTTCAAAATTCGTTTGGCGGGGGTATAAAAAGGACAAAAAGAATCTCTAACAAATTATCGCCCTATTTCTTTGTTAACCTCATTTTCAAAACTTCTTGAAAGGTTGGTATATACGCGCACACACAAATTTCTCGAAAAGTGTGAAGTCTTTTGTAACTCCCAGTTTGGTTTTAGGAAAAACCACAGTACGACCCATGCCTTACTCACTTTTATCCATAAAGTTGCTCATGCTATAGATGATGTCTCCCACACTATTGGAGTTTTTCTTGATTTTTCGAAGGCCTTCGACACAATTGACCACGATATTTTGATTTACAAGCTACGACATTATGGTATACGTGGGAAGGCTTTGGACTGGTTTTGAGATCATTTATCAAACAGAAAACAATTTGTGAGTATAAAATGGCCGTGATTCCCAGTTAAAGTTAATTTCATGTGGTGTTCCACAGGGCTCCTTACACTAGGCCCACTATTGTTCATTTTGTACATTAATGATCTTTCTAGTTCCTCGCCAATTCTTTCCTTTATATGTTTTGCTAACGACTCCAATCTGTTTTTTACACACAGAGATCCTTAAACTCTTGTTAACACAGTGAATAAAGAACTTAAATCTGTGCAATCTTGGATATACGCCAACAAATTGTCACTTAATATTGATAAAACTCATAGTATGCTTTTTAGCAAACGGTCTTAAAACCCTTCCTTGTCATATTAAGTTTAATGAACTGAATTAAATCAAGTTAGTAGTATAAAATTTTTAGGGCTTTTTATTGATAGTGATTTATCTTGGAAATCCCACGTTAGTTATTTAAGTAATATTCTTTCTAAAAATACGGGTGTTCTTAATAAACTTAAGAGTGTTTTTCCAAGTCAAATTCTGCTTAATCTTTATTCTACTTTGATTACTCCGTACCTTAATTATGGTATTCTTGTGTGGGGGAATGCAACTACAAATCTTCTTGATATACTGTTCCGTATTCAAAAACGCGCCATCAGAAATATCAACCATGTCGGATATTTGTCCCACACGAATGATTTGTTTTTGAAAAATAAAATTCTGAAAGTATTGGATCTGTTCAGTTACAACGTCGGCATATTTATGTACAAATTTTCTGCCAATGAGTTACCGGATGTTTTTACTCGCATGTTCAGGAAAAACTATTTGATTCATAATTATCCTACCCGCCAAAGTGACGCATTTCACCTTCCACGTACTCGTTTCGCTAAAAAACGATAATGTATACGGGCCCTAGATACTGGAATGACCTCTCCCCCGAAATAACAAGCTGCTCGTCTTTATATTCTTTTAAACGTAAATTAAAAGAGTCTTTATTGAGTGCATATTTTGCAGACACTGAATAATCGTAATGTCTTATGTAATACTGTGGTATGTTATTGTCTAATCAAACATTTTGTCAACACGTAGCAGATTCCATTTAGGGTCTTGCCATCAGGCTCTCTGAATTCATCATTAGCAATTCCACATTCTACTTCGTTTCCCTCTCTTCCTCTTTCCCTCTGCCCCTCTCTAACTTTCTATGCAGAGTTTGACTGCAGGCACCAAATGGCTTAATAGCTGTACATGTTACTTTTTGTGTCTTACTGATCATATCCTTGTGATAGTTTTAATGCAACAATAGTTTATAGTATATATACCAAAGTAGGCTTTATGATAATGATGGCTCGGTCACAGTAAGTTCATATTAAAGTATAGTTTGGTTGTTTTTCTTCTTCTTTTCTTTCACATAAATTGGCAACCTTACATCATAATTCTGGTCTTATCTTCTATCCGTTCTCCGTTTCTTTTTCACAAACACTGATTACTCGGGGCTTACAGCCAAACAAGCTAGCTTTCATGTATAGGTCCCGTCATACTTCTCTTTGATCAACCCCATTTCGATTTCGATTTTGACCAGTTATCATTACATGTAATACTGTGTTATCACCATGTATATTGTTTGTTTTCTGCACATTGTTCACATGGTAAAAGAACTTGTCTGGTTTCTGTTGTAATGTTCATAAATGAGAAGTATGAAAATAAAATGAATTGAATTGAATAATGGTTTGTGCACGCCGCATGCTTGTTGTGCTGTGTGTGTGTGTGTGTGTGCGTGTGTGTGTGCGTGTGTGTGTGCGCGCGCGTGTGTGTGTGCATGCGTGTTCGGAGGGATGAAACTGCAGAAATGCTGTGCAGAAATTGTATTACTTGGACACACACACACAAAAAAAAATATCCCTTCGGGTTTGTATTTGTTCTTGTCTTGACTCCAGAACCTCTCTAGGTGAGACTTGAAACTGTTTACAGATGGGCTGTCAACTAATGGTGGCAACTTATTCCACTCGCTAATTACTCTTTGAGAAAAAGAGCACTGTCTCACTTTAGATTTTACATGTTTCTTCAGTATCTTGAATATTGTATAACCACGCGTCCTTCCTCCAGATGAGAACTAAAAAAAACTCTGAAGATCTCATATCATCAATCCCATCATATCAGCTCTATGCCGTCTGTATGCCAATGAAGGCAATTTCAAGTGTTTAAGTCTTGCTTCATAACTCAGAGTCTGAGTGGACGTATCAGTCTGGTAGCTCGACGCCGTACATTCTCTACTTTTACAACATTCTTCTTCCAATGTGGATGCCACACTGAAGAACAATATTCTAATGTCGGTCTAACAATAGACTTGTACAGTTGAATAAATCCTTCCTCTATAGGCGTTTTCACATCAGCCCGATAAAAATCCAAGCTCGAAATATTTTCCGCGATTGCGAATTAGAGCGCTATTTTATTTCTTATTGACATCAGCCCGAAGAGGGGTTAGCCCGAATAGTTAAAAATTTTGAAATAGCTAATTCGACAGCTGAGTATGTGCAAACAGCATCAGTAATGTGTGTGCCCTCTCAAAAATTCCTCATGATTTGTGTGCAGTTTGCCTCGGTCGATCGGGTCACACACGCTAGGCATGATGAGATTCATCGTGCTAATTTCTCGAGTCGTTTTCACATTTTCAAATAGCGCGCTACTATCCCGCTATTTCAGAAATTTCCCGAGTTGGACTCGAGAAATTTTCTCGATCAGAGCGATACAACTAGCGCGTTAATATGTGTTCACATTATCAAATAGCGCGCTATTTCGCTATCGGGAAAATTTCCCAAGTCAGAAAATAGCGCGCTATTTCGAAACATCGGGCTGATGTGAAAACGCCTATTGAAAGCAGAAAATGTACGGTTAATAATTCTAATCTAACGATTCGCTGCAGTACAGATTGTGTCCACATGATGAGTAAAATCTAACTTCTTGCCATAATTTACTCCAAGATCTTTTACATCCTTATGTAGCTACTGGGATGGACGGGTTTGTATCACCTATTGTATAACTGACACATGGGTTATTCCTTCCATAATGAATAACTTTATACTTTTCCTGGTTAAAAGGAAGCTGCCACTTTTTTGACCATTCCATCACTCTGGTTAGATCAGCTTGCAGATTCAGTGCATCATCATTGTCGTATATCTGTGAATATAACTTGGTATCATCTGCAAAAAGCTTAACTTCACATCTGCCACTGATAACACATCAGGAAGGTCGTTTACGTTCAACAGAAACAGAATCGGGCCCAGAACGCTACCTTGTGGGACTCCACTAGAAACCGCAGTTTGTGAATATGAAACACCATTGACCACCACTCGTTGTGATCTTTCACTTAAAATAGACTTAATCCACTTCAAAAGATTTCCAGTGATCCCGTACACTTCTATTTTCCTAATCAGTCGTTCATGAGGTACACCGTCAACGCCTTACTATAATCTAGAAATCAACATTTCCACCATTATCTCATACTTTTGTCCATGTTTCTGACACAGATAATAACTGTGCACCACAACTTCTTCTTTTCCTAAAACCGTATTGCTCCTCTGTAAATAACAGATTTGAGTCCATATGTCGTACAATTTTGTCTCTGACAATGGTTTCCATTAACTTGCAAATATTACTAGTCAAACTCACCGGCCGATAATTATTTGGTTTCTTCTTATCTCCTTGCTTGTAAATTGGAGAAACATTAGCATTCTTCCATGCCTTTGGAAGTTCACCTTTTGACATTGACATAGCAAATAAATCTACAAGTGCTTTCGAAACGCAATCTACTATTTCTTTCAAAATACGATTCTGCACATTATCTGGACCGGGGAATTTTGTTTGGTCCAGTTTCAATATGGCTTCTTTCACAAGTTGATCTGTAAAAATGACTGTATCCAATTGTACATCATGGATCCTGGGATCCAGATCTGGAACGTTTGATAAGCCTTCATGTGTTAAAACAGAGGCAAAAAAAGTTGTTCAGTGTCTCTGCTTTTTCTGCATCGTTTACTGCTATACCTCCATCTGGTTTCTTCAAAACGCTTAAAAAGGGTTTGAATTGGTTTTGCTTTGCACATACCTCCATAATGATAGACATATTTGTATCAGAAATAGAATGATATTTGACGAGGATTTATTAAAGAAGGAGGTTGCTCAAGTAGATGATATAGTGGATGGAATAAATATGAAATCACGTTTTTATTTTAGGAATTTAGGTACTGAAAGTAAAGGATTATTGAAAAATAATCATATATTTAATGTTATTCCGAATGATTGGAAAAGGAGACACCATATGCAGGTTGACGTCCATAATTTTGGTATTAGATTTAAAAAAAATGGGGATCAAGTATACTAGGCACATTGTCTAATTCAAATTCTAATAAAATATACGATTATTCTATTAGCCAATTTCAGGAAGATTATAATTTACAAATACGAGATGGGTGTAATCAATATAATTTTGTTAGGGAAGAAATTAGGAAATATTTTTGAGAATAAGACGTACACTAATTTGTCGTAAGTACAGAGAATTTCAATATAAGTTACTACATGGTGCCTTGCACATCAAAGAGCACCTTTATAGATTTGGATTTGTAAATTTGTAAAAAAGAAGACGAGACGTATCCGCATATATTTCTGTTTTGTGAACAAGTTCAAAGAACTTGGCAAGAAATAATACATAAAAAGATTAGATTTGAGGGAAATAGATATCAGTGGCTGAAATTTAATTTTTATGGGGATTCAAGGAAACTCCCATAGAATCAAAATGTGTAATTCCATTAATTATAAAATATAGTATATATTTTTCCAGATCAAAAGGAGTGCTTCCTTCAACGAATGAAATTTTAATGATGATTACAGATTATAAAGATCAGGAAAAGGAATTAGCGACTAAAACTTGTAAAATAGGGTTACATTTATTGAAATGGGAGGAGTTAAATATGTAAGGAATGTAAGCGTAGTATTGTAATTTTATTGAATTTTTTCTTATTATTCTGCTCGGCAGTCTGTAGGATGTAAGTGTTTTGGTTTTTGTTGTTGGTTGTATTTTTTTTTACCTTCCTACACACCCGTAACTAATGCTTCCCTGGCAGTATCAGCATTGTAATTTTGTGATTTGAGTATTTGAGTGAGTGAGAATGTGAGCGGGTTCACCGGACATGGGGTTGTTCCCTTCTGTTTGATGTGTTTGCCTTTTCATTATCCTTTCTTTATATATACAAAATTCTTTCTTTTTCATTTTTTATAATGACAATGTGGAATTTATGTCGTCATAATGAAATTTGTATAATTTTGCAATTTACGTTCATATGAAAAAGAAAGAAAAATAAAATATTGACAAAAACAAAAAAGTGTGTGTGTGTGTGTGTGTGCAGATTATATTTCTATGGGCCTACCCCCACACGCATCTGCTTTTCTGTAAGTTGCCCCACGTTTCAGATATACATGTGTTACATGGAATATACTACAATACTTTGTCATATTATTTCTCGTCAGTGATACATGCAATGAAATAGCACAATGTCGAATGCTCCAAGAGACAGCGGAACCAGAGATGAAAAGGAAGATAGATATAAGAGAGAGAGAGAGAGAGAGAGAGCGAGAGAGAGAGAGAAGTTCGCGAGTCCGATGTTTGATGATAAAGTTTGGTGAGTTTGCAACTTGACGTTTCCGTGCTTTCACGTCGAAAGCTGGTCAAGAAGTGTGGTGTGCGTGAAAATTTGATTTTTGTGAATGAAGAGTTGTAACATGCGTGCGAAACTTCTTCGAGAAGTGGAGCGAAGAAAGGAGATTAGTTGGAAAGGGTGTCCATCTCGCGTTGCCATGGTGACCGGAGGTGAAGTTACGTTGTTCGCGAGGAATGTTCAGACAGATGATAATGAGTGTTCGCAATACAGAGGGCCAGAGCGGTCGTAAAATTGTGCTTGTGTTACGTTGTAGAGTGACCACTAGTGGATATGGTCAGCGAGTGGACGAAAACAATAGTAGAGTGAGAAAATGAAAGCATGACTCATTGTGCAATGCAGATGACACTCTCATATTGGCAGAGTTCAGAAGACTTCAGTCAGCCTTACAATGCCCTGTCATCATACTGCAAGGAATGGAAATTGTGTGTTAATACAAGTAAAACAAAGATAATGATATTTTCTAGGGGAAAGGTTCGCAATTACCCCATTTTTAAGTATGAGAATGATACCGTTGATGCTGTCCATGATTTTGTATATCTAGGAGTGAAGCTTAATTACAATGGGAGTCTCAACAAGGCAATTTCCAAGCAGGTGATCCAAACTAGGAAAGCCCTTTTCTCGCTATCATTTAAAGCAAAAAGGCTAAGTTTACCGCTAGATATTCAACGTGAGTTATTTGACCATTTAGTTCTTCCAGTACTTCTGTATGGATGTGAGGCATGGGGCTTTGAAAATTTGAGTCAAGTTAAAATTTTTCATCGGAAATTCTTAAGATCCATCAAGGTAAATAAATGTACACCTGATTGTATGGTTTACAAATGGTGAGACAGGCCGTACATATATTGAAGTTCACATTAAGTGTAGAATGATAGGTTTTTGGTTAAAGATAGTAAAGGGAAGTCATTGTAAATATACATTCAGACTATATAATATTTTAAGGTCAGTTGAAAATCGCAACAACACCCCCATGTTGTCAAAATGGCTATCATACATAGAAAGTATTTTAAATAATGCTGGTCTAGGACATGACTTATTGTGTGGCAGCGAAAAGGGGAAGGGCTCAGTGATACCTGGATCATTAACGCTCTCAAGCTTAGATTAACTGATATTGCTAAGCAGGATATTATGTCAAAAATATGGTGTAATAGTGTTTGTAATAATTATCAAATTTTCAAGACAGATATACAATGTATTGTTCGAAAATTATTTGTTAACACTTAGCAGACGGGATGCAATTTTGCTATGTCGTTTCATGTGTAGATCACATCGTTTACCAATCAATAATGAGAGGCTTAAAACAAATGTAGAGGACAGTGATATTGAATGCCCATGTTGTGATTTAAAAGTTAGAGGGCATGAAATTCACTACATTTTTGTTTGCCCTTTTTTTATGGAAGAAAGGCAGAAACTTTTAGGTAGTCAATTGCCCAAAGGCAACCCCAGTACATTGCATATGGAAAGTATATTTAACAGCTATCAATTTTAAGCATTTAAAGAATCTTGTGCGTTTCATAAAAATTATAACCCAGCATTTTGAATTGATTCCAACTAGGCAAACAGGCTTAGTCCTGATCCTGTATATAACGTATATTTTAAAAGCGTAGTTACTTGTAGTGGTAGACAAACCAAACCACGTGATATCTTAGATCTGTAGCCATCATTTTGTACGCTCAGTAGTTTATAGCCTACAGTATTCTATTTGTACTTGCCAGTTTTTATTACAGTATTATATTCTGTGTATTGTAACTATGTATATAGCCCTTGTATTATACTTTTGAACATGTGTTGTACTCTCATACCCCTGAAGGGGGTCGACAGAGATAATAAAGTATCAAATATCAAAGAATGTACAGTGTAGTCGACGGCAGCTGTGCAAATTGTCATTTAACGGGCACTGATATAGGAACCTAAATGCATCATTTCTTGAAGACAACGTAAAGGTGCCAAGCATCATAAAAAATGGAAGGGAACCAACTATATAAAAACGATATGCCTCAGAACCCATTTGCAAGAGAATCCAATGGAGGCAGTGAGTCACTTAGGGTTAACAACGCGTGAGCCATTATTTGAGCCCACACTCGGAAAAATAGAAACAAACTAGAAATGTCGCTTTGGCGACTGGTATGCCTCCGCCATAAATGCATGATTTTCCCAATAGGTCTAGATAGTACATGTGGACACTGTGTGATTACATTTTCACAAAATTGGCAAAATATTGGAATGACAAGTTTGTCACAAATGTGTTGAATGTTCACCTTCCTTGACGTAGGTTTAATTGGATGAATAGGAGAGCATGTATCTAGGGATATAAGGACTTTAACTTGACTTTGACCCATTCATTCATTTAGGCATTGAGTAATTTTCAAGGTACAGGTGTGGAGAAAAAGTGCAATTTCTGAATTGAATAGTAAATTGTTACCATTTTCATCTGGCCCTTGACCCTAAAATTCATAAGATAATCACTGTCAGGCAGAACATGCATTGAATATGTAGTAAGTTTCAAGGTAACTTGAGCCACTTCCGAGATATGGAGGAAAAAGTTCGTTCAGCACTTTCACTTGATCTTTGACCTTTTGACCTTTGAGGCAAAAAGAGAAAAAAAAAACTTTCCAGAGAATTTCTATTAGGTTACACACGCATACACCAAGTGTAAAAAAATAACCCTGCTGGCATTGCATAAATATGAGGGTAATAGTAAAATTTTGAAGTCTTGCACTTGACCTTTGACCCCTGACCTTTGACCCCATGAACCCTACATTCTCTAGATAATCACTACCAATCAGTACATGTATGTTCCATGAAGATACCTTGAACAATTTTCCAAGGTACGGAGAAAAAAAAGAAGTTTTAATATTTCTACTTGACCTTTTGACCTTTGACCTTTGACCTCATGACCCAAACTTTCACCAGAGAATCTTAATTGGGTAATACATGTATACACTAAGTTTCAAGAAAATCTCTTCAGGCATTCAATAGATATGGTGGAAATAGTGAAATTTTATGTATTTGACCCTGACCTTTTGACCTTTGACCTTGAGCATGTGCACCCAAAAGTTGATAGGCACAACTTCACCCCCTAATACACATACATGCCAAGTTTCATTAGGATACCTCAACAGGTTTCGATAGTTACCTTGTCCACAAAATTCATTACGGACGGACGGAAGGACGGACGGACGGACGGACGGACGGAAGGACGGACAGACGGACGGACAACCCGAAAACATAATGCCTCCGGCACCACTTCGTGGCGGAGGCATAAAAATCGAAAGGTAACCTATAATAGCTCTTCATGAAAAGAACTGAGCAAGCGCGAATGAAATATCTTATTTGTATAAAAATACTTTCACTAAAGTATTACATATGAAAAAGAAAAAAATATTATCAGAACTTATTGAGCAATTACAGAGGTACAAATATGATGTAAAATAAATACGTGGAATATATTAAAACAAGCAGTAGTGAAATATCTGGTATTTCAAAAATAAGATATCATGAGACTATTGATAATTCTGTAGATATTGCAAATATCTTTTATACATATTTTACAAGTAGAGAAAACATTGCTCAAGATATTCCCAATACAACTGTACTGATAAACATTTTTTTTTAAACCAATGTAATACACATTCTATGTTTTTTACTCCTACCACTAGGTATGAGGTTATTGATACATGTGTATTGTATCTCGTTTGATAAAGTGCAGGATATGATGATATAAGCAATATGACTTTAAAAGGTGTTATATTTTTTATGCGGACCCTTTGGTGCATATTTTCAATTTGACAATGTTAAGTAGTCTGTTTCCGGAACAAATGAAAATAGCTAAAATTATGCCTATACATGTATTTAAGAATGGAGATAATTTAGATGTTACTAATTATAGGGCTATTTCTTTATTATCTTGTTTGTCAAAAATCTTAGAGAAGAATTATATACACTGTACAAAAGAACGATGAATTTTTTAAAGATGTATTGTGTTCTTACAGACTCCAAGAAAAGCACAGCACCTGTCATGCTCTATCAAATTTGGTTGATAAAGTAGCACACGCTTTTAGATAATCACTCTCATTTTTTATTGGTATCTTCCTGGACTTCTCCAAGGCCTTTGACACTATATAAACCATGATACATTACTTAATATGTTGTCCCACTATACGGTACACTGTATAGGCGGGGAAGGCCTTGGAGTGATTTAGGGGTTATCTAACTGATCGTAAACAATGTTGTTGTGGGGGTTTTTTAAGAATCATAACTCTGACATGTGAATTTTTTATTGTGGCTCGCCACAAGGTTGTTTATTGCACATTCTGTTGAAAATAAAAGGAAAATAAAGTTTGATATGAATTGAATTGGAAAGCTGGATTTTGTCGTATTAAATATTGTTTATCATGATTTAAAATAATATTTGCTGTGATGTAACATACTTGCAATGTCCATACCACTTAGAACTTTGCTTCTCTTATTATATTACCCTCTCAAAAAGCAACACATCTACTTAAGTAGATTCTGCCTTCCAAGCAGTGTAAAGTGGCCCACAAGTATGCACTGGCGTCATGATCCACCCTTTCATACTTGCTTTCTGGCCTATCACTGGATGACTTATGTGGGCTTTATCAAAGTACATGTAAATGCTCCATTGTGCGCTGTGCATGCATTATGTGTCTGTTTGTGTGTGTTTACCAATCCAAAATATGGAAATGAGGAAATAGTTTTGGTCTTAGTTTCCCTTGACAACATGTTTTGATCAGTGATTGTGTTTGTGTCACATTCCATGTGGAGATGTGCAGTTTCTAGAAGATATCAAAATGGTTAGCCAGTGTTGGTTACTAAATCCAATTGTAGACATATGGGGTGTCACTGGTACAGTCAATAGTCAACATTGTTTAACTGTATTTCAATGGTGAATGCTCAATGATGAACAGTATTTCATTCATGGACTTGACTGGTATACAATGTTTCAGTGGTTTTTAACTAGATCAACTGTGGCTACCTTACACAAGGAGTTCAGATTGTCTAACGTCTGAATGATGTTATTCAAAAGACACAGCAGTAGTCAAATCATGGAAGTTAAACTTGCGTCAGTGTATTCCGGTCAATCACCAAGCCTTAGGTAGCTGTTCAGTGATGCCAATGTACCAGCAATAAATCCTATGACAACTGTTACAAAATAGAATGAAATTATATAACACTAGTGCATGATCATTCAATGTAAATGTACAGAAGTATCAAAATTTGTGTACATGACACACTATAACATACACAATTTGGACCCTTGTACTAATTATTCTTGTTATAAAACTATACTTCGTGATAATTTTGTGTCATTATATGTACAAGAATTGTATTCACAAGTCTGTTATACTATTATTTAATGTATTCCATGTCTGCTTGTACTCTCATACCTGAGAGGGAGTTGAAAGAGTTAATTATACAAAATAACATTCTACAAATTCTACTATCATTCAAGTGTACAAACCATTATATCACATCAAACTTGTTGCAAACTCTTTGGAAAACTCAAAATGATTATTACAAGTTATTACTATTATTATTATTAGTAGTAGTAGTAGTAGTATTAGTATTAGTATTATTTATTTGGCAATTCAATATACAATACAAGCTGACATAAAATACAAACAGAAAATTGTATTACATGATATAAAAATTGTGGTGATTCCAGGTGCATGCTGCTGGTTGCCAGGGGAGGAAAATTATTCTACTTGTTTGACTGACTTGATGTGAATGCAAATAATTTAAATGCATACTCTTGTCATATTAAGCAGACAATGTTGAATGCCACGGAAACATCTGGCATCTTGTACTCAGTCTAATTATCATATAAAGTGTGTTAAAACAGGATACTGTAACTGTTACAACTTGAATGATGTCAGTATCATGACAAAGTGCTTCAGTTTAATTACATACTGTACATGTACTTATGACAACATATATAACTATGTTAGTACACAATTTTCTTACTTATGTAATGGATGTAACATAAAAGTGCTACACTGCCACATTCTTATAAATCCTGTATATGCCAGCAACCAGGAGGGCAGAGGTATAAATTATCAATACCTTATATCTATCAGAATTAAAGCTCACATACCCAAGTAGAAATATGATAGTACTAGAAGTTGCATTATTGTAATGAGCATTTACTTATCAAAAGAATACACCTTGTCAAATGAATTTCTGACTACATGTATATTAAGGTTATACAGGAAGCAAAGAATTAACATTCTTGAATAACTTGTCACATGATATAAACTACACTGCAATAATACAATTTTTTTGTTGTTGCATTTTTTTTTTTTTTTGGGGGGGGGGGCACTTATGTACTGAAATTCCTAAGACAGAGAGAAAAAAAAGATGTCATCTCTGTGAATTCAATTATTTCAAAAGTACATCTGCTGAGTGAATGCATGGAAAATCTACACAAACTCTCAAACTTATCTACTTCTTCAAGGAAATATACAGTATGTGATTCAGCAAAATTGAAGAACAAATAAGGAAGAGGAGTTTGAAAAATATTTCAATCTCTTCTTGGGCAAGCCAAATAGAAATTTGTTATCAAACACAAACAGGTATGTCATTCTCGGAAAAACCTGCTTTCTACAGACAAAGCTGAGGTTTGAAGAGGTTCACACTAATTTTTCACATGTAATAAGATTCTGACATACAGCTCTCTTCAGAAAGGCACAGCTGGATGGGCACTTTCTGTACTTGACTGTTATTGAATTCTTTTCAAATGTTGGATTTCTGAGGAGGCATACATTTGATTGAGCTCAAATGTCCCTGCATCTCTCGTTGGTTAGAAACATTTATCACACACTTGTACATCCACTGTAAATACTTTAGTATATTAAAATCGGGTTATACAGAGAGCATTTTGCTAATGACAGATGTGCGATTGGTTTACATAATCTGTTATGCATGCAGTGTGTAAAGACCTCTTAAACTTACTCAAAATTATGTCAAACATACATCTTTCCTTTCTCCAAGATACATCGTAATTAAAACATAGTCTCATATAACTGGCTTTCTTTATCATTATTTGAACAAAGCCAAGACTGAAGTGATATATTAAATCTTATGCACAGACAGCACACAAAGGTACAGTGTATTTGTACAGAGGTTTAATGCCGCTATTTACAGGCAAGTCACACTGTAAAAAGTGCTACGTACACAACATTATGCTAGTACCCGGGAAATTTCTTGAAGTACATTTTTTTATAATAGTAATACAAATCTTTCGTCTCGTCAAAGCTACTGAATATACATACTCTAGGAAACAAAATTCACAGCATCACCACTTTTATCCAAAAATACAACATTTTTTTTTTCACAGAGCAAGAGAAGAGCAATCATGGTCTCATCAATGACAATATCAAAATATAATCTACATAAGCAAACATAAAATATCCCCAAGTGTTTTCAGATTTTCTACAAATATTCACAGATGAGATTTGTCCGATTTTGCTGCCTGCAGCTCAACATATATCTGAACTTTTCACATCATATTTTTCTTAATGTCTATTTGAAAACATATCAAACACATGTTGTATAAAGTACACTGGCAATATAAGATTTCAAGTGTTCTAATCATAGCTGTATAATACATCAAGAGTTGAGATTTTTCTAAAACACTGTCATTCAAAATGCAGTACACAATTCATTCACATATTCTTCCTAAAAGTCCTAATTACCCTTGAATAGTGCTTCAAGATATCCATCTTTGCAACAAAGAAAATCAAACTGAATGTCTGCATTATAAATTAGCCCTAAATCAAAATTAAAAAAGAAAATCACATGCAACTTACCATAAGAAACTAATCCATATACGAACAAAATACATACATACAAATGTATATACAAAATGACTATCACACCTGTGACACTATGAGGGTATATCATCTATTGTAATTACAAAGCATGTCCACAAACACTAACAAAGAAACTAGAAGCACTAGGAGAGTGCAAACCCATTCAAAGCTCAGCAAGTATTGCTAAGAACTGTACACGTATCCCTCAAAAATATCCTGGATCCAGATCATGATCCCAATCACCACCAAAAGCTAATTACCTGCTCCTACGATACCACAATGGACCTATCCTGAAAACTGTATAAAGATCTTTTCTTGACTTTTTAAGTAATATTTCTAACAGACAAATGAATGAACAAAAATCTTCCTTGGTATAGGATAAAAAAAAAAGAAGAAAGAAAGAAAAAAGGAAAAGTATGAATTATAGGTTGTCTGAGCTCAAAGCAGGAAAAGGCAGTCTGTCCTGTGGCTCATCTGTGCTGTCAGACAGCTCATTGTGCAAGCTGCTAAAGCTTTTGGCTTTCCACCTTGCGGGGTGATACCTAGGAACGCTCTGGCAAGAACGCACAAGCCTCTTTCAAACAGCCTGTATTCCTGTAGATGTTGATCAGTTTCCTCCACTGTTCATGTGTCTGGAGGAGATGCATGTTGCCTGGTGATAAGACAATCCCATTGAGGCACCATTGTTAAAACAAGGAAAATAATCTATGATTACGACATATAATTCATAACTGCTCCTGAACAAAAACAAGAGAATATAATTTACAAGTTAACCAAAACACATGGTATTTTGCTGTGATGAAGACTCTATGCAACATTATAATTTTCAGTACAGAAATAGTCACATGTGAAAAACAAACAAACTAACAAACAAAACACTTAAAAACAACAAAAACCCAGAACAACAGCAATAACATAACAGAAGCCTGGTGCAATCTAATGTATCAAGGGATCAGAGTGAAATGTCAATTGTATGAGGCAACATGGGGTGTCTTAGTGGCTGAAAAACCTACATCTTCATATTTACTGCATATCATGGACACTTGCTGAGCATTTGGACTAACACAGAAACTAGAACAATCAACTGCATCATGCACTTGACTTGGATGTCTCCACCTTGTCATGCAATTTCACAAATGTGGTCTTTTTTCTTATACTGCTTCAACACATAAAATAATATGAATGACAGCACGACAGAGCTAGAAATGTCGCTATGGCGAATGGTATGCCTCCGCCATAATGTATGATTCTCCAAATACTGTACGAGCTGAAATTTTCGCGGTGGTTTTATTTTCGCGAATTTCGCGAATTGCCTTTGAACCGCGAAAATAACAACACGCGAAAATAACAACGCGCAAATAGTTACGTTCAGTTAGACCGTCGCAACCGCGAAATTAACAACACGCACAAATGTCCTCCAAGTAGCAATTCGCGAAAATATCTGTACGTGAAAATTTCAGCTCGTACAGTAGGTCTATAGCACAATGTCTTGACAATGTGTGATGACAGTTTTACATAACTGGCAAAATATTGAAATGACAGGTTTGTCACAAATGCATTCAGTGTTCACTTTCCTTGAACTAGGTTTATTTGGATGAATGGATATACTGTCTAAGAGTGCAGGTATTTGGGAATTTGAGGATTTGTACCCAACTTTTGACCCTTTTATAAGTTTAAAGAAGAAATGAAATTTAGCACTTCACTTGACCTTTGACCTTTTGGTAAGAAACTTCCAAGAGAATCTGTATTGGGTAATACATGCATACACTAAGTTTCAAGAAAAAACCCTGCAGGCATTACATAGATAAGAGGAAAATAATGACATTTTGATGAGTTGACCTTGACCTTTGACCCATGACCCCTAAATTCCCTACATGATCAATGCCAGTCAGTACATGCAAATATACTATTATAAAGTTCCATGAAGATACCTTTAAATATTTGAGATACGGAGAAAAAAAAAGTAACATTTTAACATTTTCAATTGACCTTTGACCCTTGACCTTTGACCTCATGACCCAAAACTCTCTCTGGGGATTGGTAGTTCATGTATACCTCAAGTTTCAAGAAAATACCTCCAGGCATTGCATAGATATAGGGGGAAATAGTGAAATTTTTAGCATTTGACCTTGAACTTTTGACCTTTGACCTTAAGCATGTGCGCCCCAAAGTTGATAGGCACAACTTTGCCCACTCATACATATACATGCCAAGTTTTAGTACGATATCTCAAATGAGATACACTGTCCAAAAATCGTTTACGGACGGAAGGACGGACGGACAACCTGAAAACATAATGCCTCCGGTGACACTTCCTGGCGGAGGCATAAAAAAGCAACAAACTATATGCAAAATTGAACAGATCATTTCTCAGATAATTTGCTACTGGTAGTTGAATTTTTTTTCAAGGGAAAGTATTCCACAAAGACAGCTAATTATGAGCAAACTTTCTCTCCCCCACTTTGTATCAAACTTTGGAAGAACAAGTGCTCCAGAGTTTTCGTGATGTAATAATCTAGACAGAAAAAAAAAAGATTTATCAAAATGAATTTATCATCCTTATTGGACTTTCCTAGCAAAATTTATACAGACAGAAAATGGCACTCATCAGCTAAAGATTAGCAAACTTTGACCTTGACCTTTCACCTAGTCATTTCACTATAATTACCACTGAACTTTACTAGCTGAACTTATGGCTGGAAAATGACAATTTTGGCCAAAGTGCAGTGACTTCTCATAAAAAATAATTGTCTACTTTATATGCACCTGTATGTCCTTCCTACCAAATTATATATTCCAATATTCACAACTAGCACAATTAATGGCTATATAGTGTAATTTTTTAGCCAAAGTTCAGTGGCCCAGAGGGATATCATACTATAATTCGAGCAATGTTTGTCAGTCTGTCTGTCTGTCTGTCTGTTTGTTCCTGTACTCCTCCCAGGTCCTTGGTCCGATCTCCATCAAACTTAGTGGGTGGATGCAGGTTGACCACAAAATTGCCCTTGAGGGGTTCATTTTTGACAAGGTCAAGGTCACTGGGGTCAAAGGTCGAATAACTTCTAATCTTCGTCAGCTCCAATTATCAAACACCCGATAGAGGGCGCCATGTAGGCCTACTTATGCGGGGATTCCCCCAGAAATATAATCAGACACCTGTTAGAGGGCGCTATGTAGTCCTACTCATATGGGGATTCCCAGGTGTACGCCTACTTAGCTTCCAGCAAGTTTGGCCAAGATTGGACCAAGGAGTAGCGCAAAACAGTTATTTGACCTCCATTGACCCAGTATGACCTTGACCATTTGTGGGGGAATCCCCATAGAGGATTTCTGGCACTCCACGGGTACATTGACTAGTCATCCAAAATCTAATCAGTGTTTTTACAACTCATGAAGCATACCTAGGCCAAGTATCAAGAAAAACTGTCAATGCTGTTGCTAAAAAGTAATGTTAGCAAAGTGTGAAGCATACAAACATACAGGCAGCAGGCATAGTGACTCCAACACCATCTGGGGGAAGAGACCTATAAAGCTTTGTGTTTTAAATGCCAGACAAAAGGAAAGCAGAGAGTTATACAAAGACAACAGAGGGAAAATTTTGGTGCAAACTTACCGACAATGATGAGGCCTCTCTTAGCCCGAGTGAGAGCGACATTCATCTGGTTCTCATCATTAATGAAGCCCAGGTGCTTTCGCTGCCATCCCTTGCTGGGCCTCTCCTCTATCTCCATGCGTGGCATAGAGCGGACTGTGGACAGGATCACATAGTCCCACTCGCTCCCTGTCCAGCAGAAAAAAAAAATGCACAAGATGCAAATTGCCAAAATACTGAAGGTAACTCCTTGCAAACTTGCGTTAAAAAAAAAAAAAAATCACCGAGAAAGCTTATGTCTAAAATTTGGAACTTCATCTTTATGTACAAAAGTAGAGGTTCTTCTTCAGCTTCACTAGGAGTTTAGGAACAAAAGAGAACCAGGCATAATACCACACATCAGCCCCTGCGACTGTGCTTGGAAGTTGCACTGTAAGAACATTTCCACTCCTATGAGGATATTTTCTCTCATGTTTATTTAAATTTACATACTACTACACATTCATTGTTTCCCCTTTTCCCTGAAGTCCGGGGTTATGTTTTAATCCATAGACGCAAGTTCGTTTTTTTAGGATTCGTGCCTCCATTGTCTCAGACTTTGAGTTTTCTTGTCATAATCAGCTATGATTAGGATATTGCAGGTTCCACAGGTAGGAGACCTGGATAAACACATATTGATATTCCTACTGACTTAGTTTACCAATGCAAATACAATGTATATTTATTTACATTTCTCATTCTGAGAACCTAACAATCTACAGTATTTTGTCCATCTTACATACTCCCCAGTGCATTTTCATACTCATTGAATATCTACTTTGCATACATTAGTTGGTACAATGCTGGGCAAACTTTAGGCATGCTAGTCGAGTTGTCGGGAACAATCTTTGATACAAAGGTATGCACAAAATTTATGTACAGTATGTTAGTAAACCAGTCAATCCCCCTCCCCAGGTATGTCACTTCCACAATGAACCCAGTTTTTCCTGGGAGGTGTTTATGATCATTAAATACAACCATAATTATCATATTCTGATAAAGTGAGTTGCATTTATAGAATAGGATTCCCCATTGATGACAGGCTAACAGTGAATAGAATCTTCACTCATCATGTCGTGTAAACTACATTATGACAATGTAATGACATCATTACTGCAACATCATTTGACTCCGGATAACAAAGTGTTAACTGCAATAATGTTGTGTAATGATACACAAAGTTATCACTACCCCCTCCCATTCTACACTGATGACTGGATATACACCACCAGTTCACCTCCACCAGTCAATGACCCCTACCAATACTCTCCACCTCATCCAGTGAGTCATCGACCTTCATCATCCCTTGAGCACTTCTAGCCCCATCTAATTTACGACCAGGCTAAGCCAAACCTAAACATCCTGCCCTTCCTCCATTGATTACTTAGAATTGTTGTTAAATCCAAATCCAAGAATACTACCTCCTCTTTAAATCTAGTCCCGCCTTTGTTCCTATACCAACCAAAGTTTTGCCCAATTAAAACCCCTCTTTAACACAAAGACTCCACCCCCATTCACCCATTCATAGTGTGTCACAACAGTGTAACCAGTAACCACCAGTGTAATCCTCGTGACTGAATGTATGATCAGAGAATTGGATCATGTCTTGAAGAAGACTTAAGGAGTTCGGATTCAACATCCACCATGGGAGCATGCCACCTTCGGATTGCTCTCTGATATTATTGTAAAGGCGACTTGCACTTGTAAACTTTTGGAGTCTTGAGTTATAAACTTAAACTCAAGAAATAAATATACTCTGAAAGACAAATCCAGTCTCCGGAGCCTATGTTTCTCTTGCGTCTTCTTATGCATATCTGGACTTGGTACCTCTATATCAATCAATGAACATACCGATCCCAAGTAGTGAAACACCGCTACACAACAATAAATCAGTGTATTCTGTCACTGGTTGTGAGATCAGAATCTGCATTTACATGTACCTGAGACCGAATTTCTACTTAACTACCTTAGTTCCAACAGTAGTGAACCGTTCATTTCCTTTATGCACAATTGATTTTGCTCAAAGCACAACATCTTCTTTCAGTTTCTACACTTTTCTTCAGTCTTTGCTGAATTTGATGAGATGACTAACCTTGGCTCTTCACAACAGTGCTGACCCTGATGTTACTGAAAGGCGCTCCCATGGTTTTGAGTTCATCCGTCAAGTGGGCGCACTGGAGCCGATACTGTGATAGGACCACAATACTTTCCGCTTTGGCACCATGGCGAACCATCTCACGGACAATCCTCAGCTATATATTCAGAACACAATGATAAAAAGTGCTCCATTCACAAATAAAAACAGCTTTTTGTTCTTTATTTTTTTCTTTCTTTTCAGACGAACTTGAGACTTAACCCGTTCCTTCTGCAATTCTCTGAGTGCCTTCAATGCCCTCAAACGAGATTCTTTTCGCCCGTCGACAGAGAGGCACACAGGTTGGTAATCCAGCTGTGTGAAGGCAGTCAAGCGGTTCATTGTGTCCCCCTTTCTACGGTCAACTACATGTGCCCGTGAACAATGGAAATATCGATCGGGTGCGAGGTATGAAAAGAGCGTGCGCTGATGAGCTCTCAGAATTTTTTGTTCTACACAAAACCAGGTACCTGAATGAGGTGACTGGGGTCAGCGAACCCACATTTCTAACTGATCTCAGCCTTGATCATTATGTACATGTTCGTACGAGTTTACAGCAGAATAAGCAAAAAACTACATCAGGAAAAGGTACATAATGCTGTAAAACCCCCCTTTTTTAACAGCAGGAGAACAAATCCTGACAGAATAAACTCTCATCTTTTTATCAAACCCATTTTTCTGAGCATTTTAACACAAAGAAACATGAATTTAGGCTACTGAAGCAGGAACCCTTGTCTTTATTTTGGGAACCTGGTAAACCAGGTTCCTGTAAGGAACGGGTTAACTAAAGGAGAATATGATGCTGCTTCACTTCCACGTTTACTTCCAAGGAGTAAAGAAAATAGGAATTACATTCAATCATTACAGTATACAGCCTTCATTGTACCAAAGAACATACACTGTTCAACCTTGTGAAGTTTGTTGGGATATTTCATCAAAATGTGAATTTGAATTTATCCAATTCTTGAGTGCACATCAAAATATAAAAGTATGCTTCCATTCAAAATTGTTCACCAACTAACTCATCTGGATCAGAAGAGCTGATTAGAATGTATTTGGTAGAAAACAAAGACAAGGTTTGATACTTAGGATGGGGAACACAATCAGGTACTCTGAACAACAAAACGCATTCTGCACCTAGAGGAGATCATCCCTGTACTGTGTTTTAGTAGCAGAATTGCAAAGAAGTCTTTTGGAGCCTGTTAGTTTTTTTACTGGGATGCCATTAAGATTGTATGGGAAGGCCTGAATCTATCTACAGAGAGATATTAGCTACAAAAAGGAGCCACAAAAGCAAATACTATCAAAGGCCGAGCTCAGACTTTTGCCTGAAAAGTTGCATAATTGGGTACATAAAATAATATCTCTCAATTCTGAACTGAAAACATATTCGAAACTGCTGATGTTAAGAACTTTTGAACTTACTGTATCAATCTTTTCAACATTTATGACAAAACATTCAATCAGTTTATCATTTCAAATACTCACAACATGTTTCATCTCCATGCGATTGCCTTTGGACATTTCACTTCCCTCGTCTGACTTCACAGATAGAGTTTCCTCTCGGCCACTGACATGGCAGAAGACACGGGGTATGTTCCCTCTATTTGGCCAAATTCTCCACATGGGGTCTCTGGAGCGTTCAGACACTGACCTATCCGTCTGTAGTTTGTTGTCGTAGAATGCCGATGATGGAAATTCACAGATCATTTGGTGCTGAAAATGTACATAATAAACCACATGGCAGTGGGTCACAGAGTAATGCATTCACATACATTGAAGTAGAAGTAGAATATTTCAGATGAGCACACTTCTTTATGTTGTTATTCATCTACAACTTGCCAGATGGAGCTTGCTGAATGGTTGTATTCATACTACAAATAATGGTCTAATTCTCTGTTTCAACAGAAGCCTTTTAAACTAGAGTTGCAGCAAAAACATCAGGGAATCGTTCCCCATTAAAACAGTCCCTGCTAAATGTTGCTCAGACGTGGTCACCAACTGCAGGGAGCTTGTAATCAATAATACAGTGGACTCCTGTTATAATGAAGCTTAGTCCTCGGGACCGGCAGTTTCTCTTCATTATTTCGAAATTTTGTTATAACCGAACAAATAAACAATAAAAAAGCACAGAGTGGATAATGTTCCAGCCTGAATTTTTACTTCGTTGTAACCAGAATTTGGCTATAACCATGTTTGTTCTAACGGGAGTACACTGTAATAATCATCATAAGTATTATTAACGTGATCACCATGATCATCACTGTAACTATCACCACAAGAAGTAGAAACTTCACAATCAGTAATATCATCATCATCATCAGCATCAGCATCATCATCTCTATTGTCATTACAGTCATCATCCTTGTTATCGTTATGTCACAATCATCAACATCACCAATGATAATCTGTATCAAAGGGGTAAGACCCTGATGTGATAAAAAAGCCATACCATTCTGTACTGGATGGTCAACATCTTTGCCTTGTCCTTGTACTTCTCCAAGAGAGAGACATCCATTCCGAGAGCCTTTGCATTTGGCTCTGTAATGATAGACCTGAATTTACACATGAAAGTCACATACAGCCAATTAGGAATACTCACATTGTTTCCCTTGGTAAATTTGACTGATAACTGAAACAATTACAGTTGTACTTCTGTGAATTACTTCTAATCAAATTTGTTTCTACAGAGATAAATGAAAAGAATCTTGCTGACTGGAAGTAATCGTGTCAAGGACTTGGGCTGGGAATGGTTTTGAGTTAAGTGCCCCTCAAGGCTCATACCTCAGCTGCTTGTGATCACCGATCAGCACCACCTGTTTTGGCTTGTTGAAGACAAGTGGGATCATCGTCTCTGGCTCGCTGCACATTCCAGCTTCATCAACGATGACCTGCATGGCCGAGGTGAAGGTTCGAATGCGGAATCCCCCAGACACATTACACGTACACAGCACAATGTCATGTTGCTGGAGCTCTTCCCTCTGGGTATAAAAAAAAAAAAAAAAAAAAAAAATCAGACTTGAATGACGGTACTCATTTCCCAAATCCTGTCTAACAGAAGCTCTTTGTTCATCATACCAGCAATACATGTATTTCATGTTCAGACCCACAAGAACAACCTTGAACCCATACCAGTGATCTGTCTTGTAGTTAGGAGAGCTACACTAATCAAATCCTGGTAATACAGGAACAACTACTGTATACGCCGAATATTTCCCGAGGTTTTTATTTTCGCGAATTTCGCCAGTAAGCTGCTTTTCGCGAAATTAAAAACACACAAAAATATTGACTCTAATGCCGATATGAAAGTGATGCGAGTTTCTCCGTTCAGTACAAGACTCCACGATCGCGAATTTAACCACTCGCGAAATTGCCGGGAAGTCCCGATTCGCAAAAAATTTAGACTCACGAAATATATGGCGTATACAGTACTTGGTTACAAATAACATTGAACCCATTGCTTCTTGTGTGCAATTGCCAGGCCCACATCTTAAAAAAAATAAAAAATAAAAAATCTTCAACCCATTGAAGACAGGTCCTGAGTATACTTGGGCATGTGTTTACGAGAAATGCGTGTTGTAGCAAAATCAGCCTGTCCTCAACGGATTAATAGTTTGGTCTGACGTATGTATCAGCCTGAAGCAAAGTCTCATACATGTGTATCTTCCTCATGCCAACACTGAATAGTCCTAACTTATTACAATGTAGGTTCACCAAGTTCAGCATCATCCTTCTTGGATTTGTGCTGCTGAAGATGACAATCAACTCTTCCCAGTTGATCACTTCATGGTAATAAATGTAAAAAAAAATTATGAAAAAGGTATTTGAGGGTATTCAGGCCCTGCTCTAGCCACCACGCCCCCCCCCCCCCATGGGACCCAACCATTTGGTCGAAATTAAACGTGAACAAAATTACGCACAATGCATGACAGACACAGGATGGTGTATGAACGCAACAGGTACAGCTGTATAAGACAAGCTCCAAAGACTGAGTCAAAGGAGTGTCTGTTGAAGTGAACTGATGCACTCTAAAGTACATGTATACACATACAAAGAGGGATTTAGCACTCCATGACGACCAGAATGAATGTATTGTTTCACTCTCTATATACGTTGTACTTGGCATGCTCATTCTTAACACCACGTAGAAGAATCAATGCTATGCAGCACCATTAGTTTTCAACATATTTAGTAAGCTTTTCATGTTTCATGTGCCTCACGGGAAAAAAATGGAAGAAACATTGTAAGTCCATTCCCCCCAATAAAAAAAAAACTAGAAATGTCGCTACGGCGACTGGTGTATGCCTCCGCCATAATACATGGTTCTCCTAATAGGTCTATAGTACAATGTCTTGACAATGTGTGATGACAGTTTCACACAATTGGCAAAATATTAAAATGACAGGTTTGCCACAAATGTGCTGAATGTTCACTTTCCTAGAACTAGGTTCAATTGGATGAATGATTAAAACGTCAGAGTGCAGGTATTTGGGGGAACTGATGATTTTCACTTGACTTTTGACCCTTTTACAAGTTTATGCATTGAGTAATTTTCAAGGTATTGAGAAAAAGTATAATTTCAGTATCAAATGGTAAAATAGTATTATCGAAACCTGGCCTTTGACCTTTGACCCCACAGTTCCAAAGAGAATCACTGTTAGGTAGAACATGCATAAATATATAAGTTTCATGACAATACCTTGAGTTATTTTTGAGATATGGAGGAAAAAGTGCAATTTAGCACTTTCACTTGACCTTTGACCTTTTGACCTTTGACCTTTTGGCAAGAAACTTCCCACAGAATATATATTGGGTTATACATGGGTCAATCCATGTCAAATCATCCAGTGCTTGTCACCCGACCCCCTCCGATTTTCTTTAAAATCGCACCAAATGTTCCCCAAAGTGTCTGACGGAAAATCCCAAAATATTTTGCCCCAAGGTCAATTGGTTGCTAAGATACAGCCTCACATAGCAACCGGTGCGCATTCCAAAATATTAGTTAAAAGAAAATTAGGCATTTTTGATTGACTGTTTTAGCATGGATATTAATGCAAAAATGTTCATTATCTGGAAATTGAGAGAACTTTATAGTCTTTGCAAGAAAAACTTACTGTGACGCGAAATTGACTTTTCGTTAACGTGCACGAGGTCACCGAAAATGGTGTTAAATGTTAATTTTGAAAATTTTAATGCATATTTAGAGGCTAATATCTTCCACATTTCATCACCTTAGGTTCTAAAATATTATGCTGTTGAAGGCTTTGACTTGCTCAGTAATTTTGAAAAAAATCAGCGCATTCATGCGCACCGTTTTTACGGAGAGCGCCCTCAAAGTTGACAAAAATGAAAAATGTGCCAAATTCAAGGTCACGGATCACCCTTCGTCCCACCTAGGAATGGCATCAATTTTTGTGTATTGATAGACATTTGCCTATATTATCTTGGGTTACCAGAGAAATTTTGCTACCGAAATGTTCAATGGCAAATTTACCCCACCGAAAATGGTCGTAAACGGCCAAATTTCCATGTAATATCACATATTGGGTTTAGAGGACATTTCAAATGTCCACACTTTCAAGACGAAAAGCACTAGCCCTGTGATATTTGCAGTAGGCATAGTCTGTTATACATATTTTAGTAATATATACCACAAAACACTTTTATTACTTAGTAATGACCTTGAAATTTAATCCAAAATTTGATAAAAACAATAAATTGCTCCATTTTCGTCATTGCACTGCATATAAAATGTGTTTTGAAAGACATTTCACAGAGCAATATTTCAAGAATTCTGAAAGCTGAAAGCCTACCTTATTAAGGTTCTAAAGTATTTGTGCTCTTCTTTCAGATTTAGTGTCAATTTGATCATGAATGTTTTACCCTTGACCTTGAAGCCCTTCTAAAAATAGCTGTAAATTTGTTAACTACAAATTACACACACGACAGGTGTATTATGGCATGATACTTGTGATTCTTTCACAAACACAAAAGCTTTTTATGGTGTAAATGTATATACTGGAATTAATCTACACTCATGCTTGCAAGATATGTTACAATACTAATAACTTTGTTCTGACAATGACCCTCAATTTCAATCAAAAAAGGGGACAGTAACATTTTGTGATTTTGTGTGCATTTCCTATGGAAAACAGTGCTTTGTTTGGAAACTCATAAAAACTTGACCATTTTTACTATCTACCACTTTGATTGATTAATTTTATTCTGGTTATGGTAGAAAAGTGGCCCGTGACAATTTCCAATAAAAGAAAACACAGTTATGCTTTAGAAAATGAAAAACAAAGAAATACATAAGAAATTCCAAAAACAAGAAAATACATAAGAATTGAAATGATTTTGGAAGTTTTCATAAGGTACAGAACAAATCCCCTGAAAAGAAGACTCTCAGTCCTTTTAATGTGCGTTTCACAGGCTAGAATAAGAATCTATGTTGGGCGCAACGTCCATAATATTATCAACTATTATTCAGTACATAATACAGGTCTTGTAATATGGAGAGGAATAGGCATTTCTCATGATTTTGAAGGTCATAAATTGAGGTTCATTGTCAGAACAAAGTTATTAATTGTAACATATCTTGCAAGCATGAGTGTAGATTGATTCCAGTATATACATTTACACCATAAAAAGCTTTTGTGTTTGTGAAAGAATCACAAGTAATCATGCCATAATACACCTGTCGTGTGTGTAATTTGTAGTTAACAAATTTACAGCTATTTTTAGAAGGGCTTCAAGGTCAAGGGTAAAACATTCATGATCAAATTGACACTAAATCTGAAAGAAGAGCACAAATACTTTAGAACCTTTATAAGGTAGGCTTTCAGCTTTCATAATTCTTGAAATATTACTCTGTGAAATGTCTATCAAAACACGTATTTATATGCAGTGCAATGAGGAAAATGGAGCAATTTATTGTTTTTATCAAATTTTGGATTAAATTTCAAGGTCATTACTAAGTAATAAAAGTGTTTTGTGGTGTATATTACTGAAATATGTATAACAGACTATGCCTACTGCAAATATCACAGGGCTAGTGCTTTTCATCTTGAAAGTGTGGACATTTGAAATGTCCTCTAAACCCAATATGTGATATTACATGGAAATTTGGCCATTTACGACCATTTTCGGTGGGGTAAATTTGCCATTGAACATTTCGGTAGCAAAATTTCTCTGGTAACCCAAGATAATATAGGCAAATGTCTATCAATACACAAAAATTGATGCCACTCCTAGGTGGGACGAAGGGTGATCCGTGACCTTGAATTTGGCACATTTTTCATTTTTGTCAACTTTGAGGGCGCTCTCCGTAAAAACGGTGCGCATGAATGCGCTGATTTTTTTCAAAATTACTGAGCAAGTCAAAGCCTTCAACAGCGTAATATTTTAGAACCTAAGGTGATGAAATGTGGAAGATATTAGCCTCTAAATATGCATTAAAATTTTCAAAATTAACATTTAACACCATTTTCGGTGACCTCGTGCACGTTAACGAAAAGTCAATTTCGCGTCACAGTAAGTTTTTCTTGCAAAGACTATAAAGTTCTCTCAATTTCCAGATAATGAACATTTTTGCATTAATATCCATGCTAAAACAGTCAATCAAAAATGCCTAATTTTCTTTTAACTAATATTTTGGAATGCGCACCGGTTGCTATGTGAGGCTGTATCTTAGCAACCAATTGACCTTGGGGCAAAATATTTTGGGATTTTCCGTCAGACACTTTGGGGAACATTTGGTGCAATTTTAAAGAAAATCGGAAGGGGTCGGGTGACAACTTTTCTGAAAATTGGATGATTTGACGTGGATTGACCCACATGCATACATCAAGTTTAAAAAAAAATCCTTCAGGCATTGCATAAATATAAGGAAAGTAGTTATATTTTGAGGAGTTGACCTTGACCTTTGACCCTAGATAATCCCTAGATTATCACTGCCCATCGGTACAAGCATATATACTAAGTTCCATGAAGATACCTTGAACCATTTGCGAGATATGGAGAAAAACATGAAATTTCAATTTTTTTTTCACAAAATAACCTGTGACCTTTGACCTTTGACCCTGTGACCCTAAAATCCACACAAAGTATCATCCCCCAAGGATATACCCTCATACCAAGTTTGATGAAAACCACCACACGGTTCTTGAGATATCGACAAAAACAAAACGGGACGTACGGACATACGGACGTACAGACGTACGGACGGACGGACGGACGGACGACCTGAAAACATAATGCCTCCGGCCACTTCGTTGGCGGAGGCATAAAAATCAAACAAACAAACATGGGTCTCAAAAAATTACTAAAACACTACTGTAACTTTCTTTCATGCTTTCACGTATCAAACATAGATAGAAGAAATATAACTTCTTCAGAGTACACACAATCAAATTTCAATTTTCTTGACCTAAATCATGTCCTTTTCAGGCTTACCAGAAAATGACCACGTAAGTTTTTGTGGGTGCTGTGATGCACAGGTGCATTTGTACTTTGCATCTCCTGCCCCTGTGCATGACATCTTGAAAGTTTGGTTGAGAATTACTGTTCATCCATTTTACAAAAAGAGATGAATATGCTGAGTTCAACAATTTGACCAAATTCCATCTTGAAGTCTCATGTGATTACAACATCAGGTAAATATCAAAGTCTTCCAATAAGTGTGACACATGCAATCAACTCTAGAAAGAGAATGACATCCACACGGTTTAATGCTTACACAAAGGAAATACATACAATCTTTTAAAAAAGAGATAAGATGAGTTTGTTCAAGCATGACATGATAAAGCTTATTGTTATTGCAGAGCTTTCTTTCTCACACATGAATTTAGGGGACTATAGAGAATGGACCAGAGAGACAGGAATTGTGGTGTTACCATTGCTGCAGACAGAGTGGCTTTGTAATCCTTGACGGTGTCTTCGTAAGCCTGGGACGTGTCTTTGACGCTCTTCAGCAAGTTGGGGAGTTGTCGCTCAAATGAGAGGATCTGTCTGGCGTAGGGCTTTCCTGCCTCTCGAATTCTGTAGTGTAGAGCAATGTCTGCCAGATCTGGGGGCATGTCGGCCTCATTCTTGGACCTCTTTGCCACATAGCCAGGTGCCCCAGGAATTGGGAATGCCTTGCGCTCGATGATCTCGCCGTAGACACGAACGATTGAGACAGTCTGGAATGTCTTCAAGTATCCTGTTATGATTGTTATCACATGGACAATGTCAGTCATGATGCAGGGTGAATCTACAAGTATTATATTTGTAGACTAGACATAACATAGCCTGTCCAAGATATCTTTGAAGTGAGTAAGAACAAATTATAGAATTCTAAGCATTTTAGCAAATATTAAAAAAGTCAGGCTGACTTTGTAAAAGTTGGATCATGAGGGTTATGCTTGTTTTAGACATACACTGTATGTGACCGCCCAGCTCAAAACAATACTGTATGTCATTTGGCTTGACCGACTAAGAGTTTTATAGTTTGTCTCACCTGGGAGAGTCATCTCTCCTCTATTTCTTGTCAAAATTTGATGGCTTGAAACAAAACCAAAAGCAAGATACTACCAGTTTTTCTGAACAATATTGTCTTTCGTTAGGCGCCGCTTTCTCTGAGATTTTCACAGACACACCATCTCTGCACAATAAGCTCAAGTGATTCTAGTCTCATTTTACAAAATCCTCTTTTCTCCCTTTTCTATTAAATTGCATCTCTTAACCCTCTATTATTCTAATCACCTTTTGAATGGGTTCAAGTTACTAAATCTAATATCAATTTAGAACTTAGAATTTAGTGGAAATTCGTTTCGGTTTACTTTTTGTAGGTTTTGAGATGGGTGATCACATATTTGCATTCACTTGCATTTTAGTAATAGATTGAAAACATTATACCCTCTATGGACAGATTCTGCAGTGGTAATGTCAAACAGATAGTCACATATTAGATAGGTACCGGTATAAGCATTTTGCAACCCACCCCACAACGCAAGTGTGACTGTCTGCAAATGGGGGGGGGGGGGGATAAAAATTATTTGGTCTTTAAGGTCTTTCTTTTTTTTTTCATTCAAAGTACCAGAAATATTGTAATGAATGTCATTTGCTTGATGTTATATCAAACCACAAGCACAGGAACTTTGGAAACATTCAATACATCTAATGATGAGTAAATCATATCAGAGTGATATCAGCTTCAAATCGCTTAACAACTGCATAAAGTGAGATTGACAGACTCAGATATACAGATGAAAACAAATATGGACGTACTAGCCACAACATCCACAGACTTGTTTGAGGGTCCACAGTAGAGCACTTGAGGTCGTTTGTCACCTGTCTGCAGCTGTGAGTTGATGCAGGAGAAGAAGTATGCAAGGTAGGCTCCAGTCACTGTCTTGCCGGTTCCTGCAAAGACACAGCATTACTTTACGGTGGCAGGATTTACAATGAGTGCTTTAATTAAAGGGTGGATGACTTGTGGTTTAAAATCTGAGGGCAACCTATGAGCAAGATATGTCCAGTTGAAGACAAGTGATGGAAAACTATCAGATCACTGAGAACAGGGGTAGAGGGACAGTTTATGTACAATCAAAAGCAGTTTTTATGTTGTGGTGTAATATGACAGTCAGTTGGAAGTAAAAAAAAAAAAAAAATTAAAAAAAAAATGATGCCGTATGATATGTTGGCCACTTCACTTTAAGAAAGCTTGTATCAGAGATGCCACATGCGAAACATATCTACAGTCATGGAGCAAATCTAACATCTTCCTATGAGGATTTATACATAATTATCACTTCTACAAAAGCATTTTTTTTCCCTGGCAAATGCTGAGTTAAGCAAAAGTTTTGTGGCACACTCCAGTGTGAATGAACAATCAGACCAAGTCCTTTATGCCATTTACCTGGTGGTCCTTGAATGACAGAAAAGGTGCTTCCCAAGGCTTCTTTCACTGCCTCCTGCTGGGACTGATTCAAAGGCTTCAGGCTTGTATCTGGTGCCCGAAGGCTCTGGAAGCCTTCGGCCAGGTTTAGAAGCCTTGCTGTTGTGGTGGCTTTAAGATTAAAACAGATCAAAGCATCAAGATATGCATGACAAACTGTAATCTTACTGATCAGAATTGATGAAGTGCAATGCACTGCCTTAAAATAATCATAATTATCATAAAAAATCTGTAAAGTCAGTATGTCTTTTTTCCCAAACAGTTGCAATGCGTAATCAGTTACTGAAAATCAGATCCATGCACGTGTGACTTGTGCATGCACACTCCCTAATGTTCACCCACCTAAATACAGCCAAGATCTCATGAATACATAGGCATCCAATCCTTGCTATCCAAGGGTCTAACCATACAACCAGGTATATGTGCTTATAACCCAATGCACAGGCTAGTGCTGCGTTTACACCAAGTTCCCGGAGGTCAAGGCAGTCACGTTTCAATCCACAGTGAACAAACCGGGATGGATGTGAGACAATGCAGGGGGACGGGATGGGTAAAAGTGACAGGCCATAATTGCCGGGGATGCTGTGTCAAATTTTCAAACTCTCAACAGATTTGCCACTGCAGTCCCACTGCTAATGAGAAGCTTCATAGGCCGCACCAAAATGGGGTGAACTTAACAAAATGTGACAGCACGTCACAGGGCTTAAATGAAACTTGGGTGCTCCGTACTGGGACTCGATGGAAAACATTGTGTAGTATAGCCTGACCAGACGCTGTAAGAACAACATTTGATAGCTACATCCACATGTTCACCAGAGTGAGAACTGGAATGAACAAGACTAGAATACAGAGAGAAAAAAAAATAAGAGAACATCTCATCTATCAATGGCGAACTACTTTTCAGGCAAACTGGCCTGCCGTATTCCCTGGGAACATGGTGTAAATGTACATAGTAGCATAATGGTTATCATGACGAAAGACTCACAAACTATTTTCTTTATAATTCTAAAATCAATTGTAAACTGCTGAGCTTGCTGACTAGTCTTATTTCATGACACACATGACTTTGATACTATATCTCTATCTCTCACCACCATTACCACTCTGAAAAGTTCTGAACTTTTAAAAGTAGCACGATCATTTATGCTGTAATACTTTTAAGATAAGGCAAACTGAATTTTCAACATATAAAAGGAATACTCAAAACTCACTTCTGTCGATGCCATGTATGGCAGGCTTATGAGGTCTCTGTAATGCGATGTCTTTGACTAATTGTGGTGCTTTGGACAGGGCAACTATCGCTTGTTCCAGACGTCTATGGAAAGAGCAAAGAAAAAATAGAAAATATGTGAATGGTTCTCACAGTAATAAAATAGAAAATGATAAAGTGAACTGTGCCCAAGCATACCTTGCCAGAGCCACACCATTAAACCAAAGTAAATAGTTTATGAACTCCATGCGACACTGGCACAGTTGCATTCATTTCATTCCCATTTTGTGGCATAGTGTGGTTTGCTCTGGCATAATGTAGACCACATTGCGAAGTGGTCCACCATGGCACAATTCCTTTCTCAGTTTGTTCTGGATCTAGATGGCTCATTGTTCTCAAACAGTAAATCACACCATGGATTTGTACATGTACATTATTCAACACTGATGCTTCCTATTTGCTTGTTATATCTTTAGTACAGTGGCTATATAAAATTGAGACTTTGTAGTTGATGAAAGATCAAAGGAATATGAAATGTCTAAAAGGACATACAACTTTATTCAAAGTGTGCCAGCCTGTTTGTTGTATTGATCATAGTGGATACAACTCCCACCTCTGCATCAGAGGACCAGAGTTTGGTTCCCACCCAATATGCTTATGTCCTAGGACAAGATGTTTTTACCTATCATGTCCCTCTCACCCAGGTGTATAAATGGGTACCTGGCAACATTAGGGTAATAATAATAGCAGGAACTCTGGTAGAGCATTGGCAACACTGAAGAGGCTACCCTGGATGAATAAGACCTTATTATCATTATTATCATTATGATCCACACAACAGTTTTTCCCTTGTGTTGATCAATTTGTCAGCTCTCACTTAGGTTGTAACTGGTTGCTGCAGCGGAGAGTTATGACCAAAACAAATAAAACAGTCTTGAAGGTAACTTTTAACATGTCCGTGACTGTTAAGCATTGCCTGAGCATACAAGGAAAAGTAGAAATCACGCGGTGCGTAATATATGTCCCCGCCGGAAGTAGCATTTAGTAGCAAAATGTACAATATAGGTAAAAAGATCAAGGTCAAAGGTCAAAGAAGTCAAAGGTCAAAATTCTATGTAGAAGTTTTGAAGCCCTCACCTAGTGCCATCACATAAAGCAAACGGAATCGAAATCGGGTTAGAAATGGCGAAGGAGTAGCATTTTGTAGCCAATGTACAATATAGGTAAAAAAATCAAGGTCAAAGGTCAAAGAAGTCAAAGGTCAAAATTCTGTGCAGAAGTTTTGAAGCGCTCACCTAGTGCCATCACATAAAGGAAACAGAATCGAAATCGGGTTAGAAATGGCGAAGGAGTAGCATTTGGTAGCAAAATGTACAATACAGGTCAAAAATCAAGGTCAAAGGTCAAAGAAGTCAAAGGTCAAAATTCTGTGTAGAAGTTTTGAAGCCCTCACCTAGTGCCATCACTTAAAGCAAACGGAATTGAAATCGGGTTACAAATGGCGAAGGAGTAGCATTTTGTAGCAAAATGTACAATATAGGTCAAAAATCAAGGTCAAAGGTCAAAGAAGTCAAAGGTCAAAATTCTGCGTAGAAGTTTTGAAGCCCTCACCTAGTGCCATCACATAAAGCAAACGGAATCGAAATCGGGTTAGAAATGGCGAAGGAGTAGCATTTTGTAGGCAATGTACAATATAGGTCAAAAATCAAGGTCAAAGGTCAAAGAAGTCAAAGGTCAAAATTCTGTGTAGAAGTTTTGAAGCCCTCACCTAGTGCCATCATATAAAGCAAACGGAATCAAAATCGGGTTAGAAATGGCGAAGGAGTAGCATTTTGAAGCAAAATGTACAATATAGGTCAAAGGTCAAGGTCAAAGGTCACAACTGAAATTCTGTATAGAAGTTTCAAAGCTCTCATGTAGTGCTATCATATAAAGCAAACAGAATCAAAATCGGGTTAGAAATGGCGAAGGAGTAGCATTTTGAACATTTTGATCACACACGGACGCACGGACGGACACACGGACACACGGACGCACGGACGGACACACGGACACACGGACACACAGACACACACACGTACGGAGCCCGTTTCATAGTCCCCTGCTCTAACTCGTTCGGCGGGGACAATAACTCTAAGGCACCATACCATGAAGTTTGCAAAAGTGCACTCTTGACCTCAAATTCTGACTCTGTCTGGGAGTAAAGGTTGTGAACATTCTTGTCACAGAGGAGTCTTTCAACCAAAATTTAATCCATGACTTTTATGACCTTTAACCATAAAATATAATGTCAGAAAGCAAACATTACATGAAGGTTCTTTGAGTGCATCTGTGATCAAAAGATGGCAGATGGATGGGGATGAATGAAAGAATGCTACTTTAATCTCTTAGTCCCTAAGTGGGTGAGTTAAATACTGTCGTCATGTGTATGATTTTTGGAACACAATTGATACACAACAATGACGTGATATTGCAGGTGTGCACCATAAGATTTTTCTACCATTGCATCACAATCCACAAATGCAAAAGCCTACAATAATGCCATTCAAATATGCAGAGAATACCAGAAAAATGCAGAGACAGTATTACATGGACAGAGCTCAGGGTAGCTTCTCACCTGTCTGGCTCAGGTTTCAGAATCATTTCCACAGAGCTGGCCAAGTGTCTTTTGTCATCAAGGAGATCCTCAGGAAAAGGTGCTGATGACTGGTGGATGACAAATTCTACAGGAAGCCTCAATGGAACATCTTCTTCCTCGGCAATGTTATGTTGTTCCCTGTTACACCTCGTCTTCCCCTTCTTAATTCCGCAAATCTCATTCACTTGCGCAGGATCTGTCTTCTCCAAGCAGCAGTGGGCAACAATTGTTTGTTTGCTCCATGCATCTCTGTTGAAAGGGCCAATGCTACCCTTGTTTTTGTCGTACCGACTGATTGCAAGCTGGGATTTCACCCTGACTTTGCGGTCAATGCAGACACACAGGTAGTGATATTCATTATTCAACACACCGTGTTTGACGAAAATGCGGATGCTATGCTTCTCAAGGAAGTCCTCAGATAACTCAAAATAGCCAGATATTTTGCCCTGGTTTTCTTTCCATTTGATTGGTACATTCTGAAGGATGACTGTGTCATCATTGCCAATGGAGCTGTTGGCAGTCACCATAGACAGCATCTCTTGCCACTTGTTTCGATAGCTTGTGATGGACTTCTCCCTGCCTGGAATCTCCCGAGCTATTCTGGCAAAGCAGGTAACAGGTGAAGAACGATGCTCAGTACAGAAACCAACCTTTGGGCTTATGTGGAAGAGCTGAATCTGAGGTACTAGCAAACCTTTGAGCACCTTGGAGTTCATCTGGAGCTTACAAACATCGCCTGCCTTATACGTCCTCTCAAAAGATACCATCTCAAGGACCTGTGTGTCTGGTCTATCTTCTTGGGTACTGCTGCTAAAGGGATTGGCATCACGTCGTCCATTGGCATCTGCAGTCTGAATAGCAGTGACAATACCTTCATTATTTCCTTCCTTGATAGCTTGGATAATAGCGTGCCAATTTTCTGCAGGGATACTGACGACAGGAGAAGAATACTCTATCTTTGCTGGAGATACTGCAATCCTTCTCCTGGTGGTATCATACATCCTCCTCTGCCACTTCAGTTTCACACCCGCAGACTCTACTTCTGGCTTCTCTGCAGGTTTCAGATGGCTGAAAGCAACAGCCCTATGTCCGCTCAGTACATAGCTGCGATATGGCAAGTACATCATCATTGACATCTCATTAAAGCCCTCTATGAAGGAACTTGTCTGCAGAGGAGCTTCTTTGAGCTTCAGAGCCAGCTTAAGTGACAAGGTCTCCTTGTTGAATCGCTTGGATCTGGCATTCTGACTATTGCAGTGGTGTGTGATGTCTGCCATTTCTCTTGGCGAGTATGGGCTTTGGCTACCTTCTATTGCAGCAGCAAGCATTCTGTGCACAACTATATCCATGTAACGTCGAATTGGTGATGTAAAATGGCAGTATGCTTTTTGCTTCAGGGAGTAGTGTGATCTCTTATCAGTCCCTTGTTGGCTGGTTGTGTCAATGTACTCAGCAGACTCCATGATGCGGTGGTAATAAGACAATGCAAGTGCATGGTGTGGATGGTTGCTGTCTTGCAGTACCAGATTGATAATGTTCTCCATATCCATAGGGCCTTCAGTCTCTTGCATAAGTTGATGCACTTCTCTCCACACTTCGACAGCAACAGCCATTGGATTATCCTGACATTCAATAGCAGTGTCAACTTCACTGCGATCAGCATGCATTGAGAGAAGGACACTGTTGGCTATTGCTTTATGAAAACGGCTCTTCCATGCCTCTACCTGCTCCTGAGATGGTGCTAGCTGTCTTCTGAGAGGAGTACACTCAGGAAAGTTTTCAAGAATTTTCTTTGCAACACTTTCATTTGCCATCAGCATGAATTCCTCAACCAAGCTGTGGGCATGAGGATGACACACTGCTCCACCTCCATCATCTTCACATTGGTATATCCTCCAGCCATCCTCAAGACGGTGCCTTCGACAACATTGAGCGAGTCTATGTAGGCATTTTATCTGTGCTTCCACTTCACAGCCTTGATGACTGCTTCCCTGAATGATTCTCTCGGTCTCTTCGTAGGTCAGTCTGCGGATTGATTTAATCACAGATCTAAAGAACTGTGGAACTGCAACCATTTGTCCATCCTGGTCCAATACAAATCGGACTGTAAATGCCAACTTATCTTGACCTGGGAGCAAGCTGCAGAGCCTTGTGCTCAGCTCTGTTGGCAGCATGTGGAAACAGTTCTCAGGAAAGGGATGGTAGAAGGATGTGCCACGTTCATATGCTTCCTTATCAAGGGCACTATCCTTGGTGATGAAGTACGACACGTCAGCGATGTGTATGTCAACTCTGTATCTATTTCCAGGAAGCTGGATTATACTGATAGCATCATCCAAATCTACAGAGTCATGAGGATCGATGGTAAAGACTTTTTGGGCACGCAGATCTTGTCTAGACATGAGCTCATCCTTTGGAATGGTCCAGTCTTCTGGATATTCTCTCTGAGCTTGTGTATATTCCTCTCTAATTCCATGTACAAGTTTCAAGATGTGCAGGCCTCTACGCTGTGTATCTCCAGGTAACAACTCCTCAGTGACAATTCCAAAGGGATACGGGGTACGTTTGGCCCAATGCAAGTACTGAACAACAAAGAGTTTTTGAGCTCTTTCATAGTAAGCAACTTTCACTTCATGTGAAAATGTAAAGTCCTCTCTTTCTTTTGCATCTTCTGTTACAGCCATGTAGACTGTTACTTTTGCCTCACTGCACTGTCCATTTCTAGGATTTGGTTTCCCAACTAAGAACAGTTTTGGACATGAGCGATCAACTGGCACCATGATATTGACATTGTGAGGATCTAAGTAGCACACCAATTTCCGACCTTTAAGGTCCCCGTTGCGTTCAACAATACCTGTCACTTTTCCATAGATCATCTTGTCTTCTTCAGTGTTGGCTTCATCATCATATTCCTCATCCTCAATATCCTCCATGATCTCCACTACTACTTTGTCTGTGTTTAAAGCCTGGCCCCGTCGCCTCATACTGGTGATAGAAATGACATCCCCAGATTGTCTGTCATGTGGAATGGCAATCATACGCCCAGTTACCTCATGGATGAAGGTACAGACCTTGTATTTCTCAGGGTTTTTGACTGTCAGTTCTAAAAGTTGCTCTACAGATCCCTCATGTAAATCATCATGTTGAATAGTGTCATTCTCATCATCAGATGCGTAAGCATCTTCACACCTTGTCCTGGGAGCTTGTCTTCTTTGATTTCTTCGCAGAAGAGCAACATGTCCATGCCTCTCAACCATACGTACATTATTCAAATGATACTCCCTGCCTCGGTCAACAGCTGCCACTGGGGTTTCTTGTGCATGTGCAGGGCATGGTTCCTGCAGTGATGTCTGTGGCATGTCTGGCATTCTCTCATGTTCTTGGAGACCAGTATCATCAAGATCATCTGTAGATTCCAGTTCATATGGTCTGCTTCTCCTTTGCTCTGCTCTCTCATCTTCTAGCATCTGCTCTCTCAGATCTTGAAGCCATTCCTGTCCCCTCAGCTCTTCAGCGTCCTCATTTGGTTTATCACGCAGTGTGCCAGAGTTCTTGCTTCCTTGGCGACAACCAGGAACTGCAACAGCACGAGTCAGAGATATTGCAGCAGCTCCTTTGTTATGTGAAACATGATTCTGTCTGGATTTGTAGGTCTTGGACCGAGGATTAAAGGGTCTTGCCTTTGGATTCAGCAAATGTTTAGCTGCATCAATCTGTCTTGCGATTTCTGCAAAGGTGAGGTTGTCGGGCAAAAGGCCTTCCTTTTCCTCACATGTTTTGATGTACCTTGTCCATGTTTTTTGGCACTCTCCAACTGAACACAGCGCCACTGGATCTCCAATAACAACAATCAGGGACTTGGCACGTGTGAAAGCTGTATTCAGGAGTCCTCGGTCAGAAAGAAAACCATACCAGTATCTGTTTCTCACAGGTCCCCTACCACCCTGGCGAATGGCAGTGATGTCGATATTGTTTAGAGTGGATCTCGTGCGAACCGTACTGATGAACACTGCACGATACTGTTTTCCTATGAGGGGAAAAAGGGAATACACAAATTTCAAGAAATAGATCAGTTGTATCCACACCATATTATAGGCCATGAAACTGCTTAGACAGAAGCAACAGATCTAAGTTACACTCCCTCCTCCATTCAGAACCACCTGCATACATCATCAATCTTCTCTCCTCAAATGATTTTTTTTTAATTTACTTCCATGCATCCTGCCATGTCACTTTCCCATCGCACATTCCAAGCTGACAATTTTTTGGCTGGAAAATACATTTTGAGCCAAGGTCAGTGACTTTTGACCTTTACTTTTGACCTTTACCCCTATCAGTTCACCCATATCATTGATTTCATCTTTCCAACAATTACTGGAAATGACTGGCAAGAGTTAGGGCTGGGATGACATTTTTCACCAAAGTTTACTGAACTTAGGTTTAATGACGTTTCACATCTGTCATTTCATCCCAATTGTTAAATAATTCTTACATTCCTATCTATCCCCATATACATGTATATAACATAATGACCGGTCATTCCTTGCTGAAATTATAGCTGGGAAATGACATTCACAGATATAGTGATGTGACCTGTGATGGTAATTTTTGACCTCTTACTACTATAATTTCATGTAGGAATTGTACCAATTGTCGCAAAAACATATTACAATCGTCTTCAAGGATGGATAATGTACATAATCATATAATACTTGACAAACCCATAAAAGAATTAGCAAACACATTAGAGGCAAATTTAATGAAAAGCATTTGAGTTACCATTATATTTGATACCAAAAACATTATTTTGACATAACCATTGAATGCTACGGCCAAAATCTATTGACATTCAAAAGGGTCTTCATTTTTGGTAATTTCTGGTTGATTTGGGGCATGAATCTCCTCTTGGAGTGTAGTCTAGGAGTGTAGTGTAGACATCACTATACCTTGCACATTCTGTACTGTCTCCACTGTCACTGCATGTAGGCCACACTTCTTCATCTCAGATCTCATCAATTGCACCTAGTGGTAAAAAAGGAGTTACAAAACAACTTTCACAATACTCTAAAATACCTCTAATAACACAACTAAAAGCTCAGAGCAGGTTCACTGGAATCAGGCACAAAAAGCGAGCTTTAAAATTTCAAAGTCTAGCACATTTTCATGAATATTGATAGTGGTCACAATGACATGATCAAATTGGATGAGGCGGTATTTTCATCGCCTATTAACAAGTCTCCTATGGACCTGCATATTAACATAATAAACTAGCGGCTCTCCCTTGTTTTACCCTCATGGTACTGTAACTGAGGCAAACTTATTAAAAAAAAATCTTGAGATTTAGAGATTTCTACAGGCCCCTTGGGCAGCATCCTTCTGCTCTGGGGTATTTGGGGCCCTGTCCATGGGGGACCATCATTTGTACAAACAGCAATCCGCTCCCCCACTAAATGATTCCTGCTTGTTCGGATGAAATAAAGAAAATTAGCTACAATTTAAGGTATTTGGGCCTCACCCCAGTGGATCCTATGAGGCACTATATTTCCCTCTTCTTCCCCTCCCCCCCCCCCCCTTCCAAGTTTGGTCAAAATCCAGCCATCTGTTTTCAAGAAGGTAAAACTGTAAATGTTTAGGCATAACAGATGTCTGATTGCAACAGCCTACTCGAGCCATTTATCTCAGGAAAGCTAAAAAAACTAGAAAAATCCTTTGCGAGTGTAGACCTCCACCAAGCAGCTTATTTCTACCCATAAAAACAGGCTGAAAATTGCCCATTTTCCCTATAGCCGCATTCACACATACATGTACAAAACAGCAGGGATAATGATCGCGATCCAAATCATGAGATTTCTATAGTTGCAGCGAATCCTACAAGTGATAAAGAAGCCTTGTGATTATCTAGTACCTCATCAGCTTCCTGCATGCTGCTCAGTGCCTCAAGCAGAGCATGTGCCTTTAGCGCGCATTTGCAAACCTCAAATACGCGCAGCTTTGACTCCCAAGTTTTTTTATTTGCCAAAGGATTAAAAAGTCCTTCAAAAATTTGTACAAATTTCTGAATTACTACCAAAATTTAATCATCTGTTCCTTATATCATTATCAACTTTTCCTCCAAGCTTTATTCAAATCCATTCAAAACTTTTTGAGTTATTTTGCACACAGACAAACAAACAAACTAACAATGAAAAAAAATAACCTCCCTAGGTATCAAAAGAATGACAGACAAACAAAAAAAGTTTCATTTTGGACACCAGATTATTGCATAGTTGACTGTCAATTTACTATTTCTATCACTCTTTTATGCAAACATGTGAAACTTAAATTTCAATAACTTCAACTGGCATAAATGTTAATGCCATAACGGTGCAGTGTGGTGCTTGTTTTCTTTTATCTCTGCTGACTCACTTTTTGCGTATAACATTCCCCTCCCCCTTCTGTTTTTTCTTCAGGGGAAGGGGGAGTTTTAACTCCTTTCGTTAAGTATACTTCTGGCAAAAAGTGAATGGCCAATGTACTTGAGTGGGAGGCAAATTACAGGTGCACTTATGTGTACGTACAATACACAGAAATTTGGCTTAACTTATCTTTTAATCTTAATTCTACTTCATATTTACCTACTGACACTAACAGGAGAGGTAATGCATGATGTTCAGATGTCTGAAATCCAATAGAACTCACCTGAGGGAAGTACGGGGACAAGACCACTATTTCACTCTGCTTTGGTTTTCCCCACTGTTCCTCTGGCCAGAACTGCATGAGTGATGCCACTTTCTCCACGACCTCTCGCGCTTCCTCCAGGTTTATGTAGGATGACTCAATCAGTGTGTCAACCCCCTTCACTGCCACAAAGTTGAGTGGGTAGAGGTTGGGGTGTTCTTCCCCCTCTTGACACCGAGACTTCAGCGTCATACCGTAGTGGACCTTCAGGAAGTCCAAGATGGCCTGGCAACTGCGATAGTTGTCGTGGAGGAGGCAACTTGCCTGGCATTTGTTCTGCTTGTCAAACTTGTAGAGGCGTTGGAGCAGAGACATGTCAAACTTGGCATCCAATGCATGGAATGAGTACACCTAACATTCAAAGAGAATTGACAGGAAAATTATACTGAAGAAACAAAATAATTGACTAAAAAGACAAGATTATCAAACAAGACTTTTGAGTCCCCTTCTTTCTATGACCAGACCACTGGAACAAAATGCATACAAATGTATGTCACTTCTGGAATATCTTACTGCAAAATATTTGTAGACAAGACTTATAAATATACTTGGTACCTCTATAATCTTATGTGCCTACACAAATAAATGCAATTTAAAGAGGTTCTTATAACATCCTGTGGAACTACACACAGTTTTCGTAAGTCTGGACATATTTTGCTGGGACTTCAGGAACCTTGTAGGGCACCTAGGGTCACATTGCTGCTACAACATGTACATTGCAATAGAAGTGTGACTTGTCACTGTCCATTATGATCTCCTCATGCATGCTGACAAGTTGGACATGCTTGTACTACAAAATTGTAGGTTTATATGTTACTCAACCTTACTCCCACACCGTTCTGCCTGGCAGAAGGGCCCTGAGGTTTATCGGCTAAAAATCACACAAGCGCACACCTAATGATGATTGCATCATACTATCAAAGAGCTTTCAAAACACTGTCAATTTACATCATGAACAAAAATTCAATTTTGTGATGAAATTTCATGCTAGGGCCCTTCCACCAAGCAGGCAACAAATTACTATTATTTGTGCGGTTAATGTTAATCTCTGATTTATCTCAATTTTGACCACTGACTGAGGATTGACCTTTAAATCTCTGCTCAAAGAAAATATTTTCTCATCTATTCTATCCTTTACACTAAATAGTATTATAATTGGTCTCATTTGTAGTGGAAATTTTGGCAATAAAATGGCATTTGAGTTAAAGTTTGATGGCCTTTGACCTTGACCCTTCACCCTTGTTATTCGTCGTAATTTATCATTGACTAATTTCTCTCCTTCTTGCTAGATAATATCACCAGTTGACATACACGTGTATTCATCAAGAATGATATCTAAAACCAAAGTACACTGACTTTTTGACCTTAACCATTCACCTTTCACTGTCTTGTTTATGGAAATCAGTGTAAATTCATTCCTATCCTGTCCATTAAATTACATAATGACTGGACACTCCTAATTGCTGTAGTAATGACAGGAAATGACAGTTTATGACAAAGCACAATGACTTTGACCTTTCAGCACTAGCCGTATTATCCATTCATTTCTATTCTTTTTACCAAATCAAATCACCATTTGTAGACATTCCTAATTCCAAGCTACTACCAAGGTAAAGGCAGCTGTGAACCAAGGGAAAGTGGTCACCTAGAAGGCATATTATAATATTCTGGCTGCTTCATTCTCTTCGAAACTCCACATTGAATAAACCTTCCACTTGTCACCAGACATGCATAGCCCACACAAAGCAGACCACTAGCAAGTCAACTGGATGCAAGGCTCCTCACAAGCAATTGGCTACAACAGCTACTAGCAAGAGCACTCCATCCCCCCCCCCCCCACACACACACACACAATTACAGCAGACATTTTCCACTTTTAGCAAAGTTCAGAGACATTTTGACCATGAAGGATTATGCCCCAAATCTAATCCACCTATATATCTGCACCTCATGTAGAAAATAAGTACCAGTGTTTTTTTATTTTAATTGTAATAACAAGATTTGGATGAGTGGATGGATGGACAACCCAAAATCATAATGCTTCCAGCCCTCTGTAAAGCAGATCGAGGCATAAAAATATGCATAAATTTGACTTATGAATGAAAGAGAATAGTCATGCTGTTCTGTGGTCCTCACCATTGGATTTGTTTGCTTGGGATCACCAGCGAGGACCACGCAGGTTGTCTCTGTCGCCAGGCCAAGCGGGATGATCGCTTCAGGCTCCAAGACTTGACCCGCTTCATCAATCACAATGTGGGTGAAGTAACCACGGAGGGTAGGCGTCTTGGCTAGATGCACTGCCATGGTGAGCGTGGCCAGGACAATGTTTGGTGGTTTTCTTTTGGTGTTTGGTGGTCCTGTCTGTGCATCTTCTTTGCTGCCATGCATCCACTCTATGGACATAAACAGTTAGAAAATTTATGCACTTTGCACAAGAAATCTCCAAAGCTCACAATGCTTTCTATGGCACAATGTTAACACTACCTACAAGCTGTACATCGTGAACTCAGATTTGCTATCAGCCAAACTTTGCAACATCACAAGGCAATGACTCCTCTTGACAGGTGATCGCTCTTCAAAAAATAATACCTGAGCATTAGCAGTGATGAAGGCTTCCTCTTCTTTGAGGTCAAAATATATATTTGAATTGAATTGAATTGAAAGGGTATTTTATTGATTAATATCCATTGCAGCCCGCAGGCTGAATTACAGACATTTTACAGAAATAAGCACACTTACTGTAAGATATCTATATCAATATAAAATATTTCCATACCTGTTTCAATACAATTCTTTTCCTTTCCCCATTACCCAGGCAAACAGTAGGCATTTCAAAAACAACATAACAATCTTGCAAGACTGCCTCATTTTAAAGGCCCTTTCTTACCAATTCCTATTTGTGTGGAGTCATTTACTGAAGGGTATGTGAACACAAAGCATCATCATTTTAAGCACTATAAATGAACCCACGCTCATTTACAATGTATCTATCAATCAATAACTACACCCTGCCCTACCTAGAAGCTCTCCCTCTGTTGGGACATGAAAGCCTTCAGCATCCACAGGGCAGTATTTCCTGACCACTTCTGGTACAGCGGCAATTCGGCGCTCAGCTGCATAGATTCGCAACATCTGCACAGCATCCCCTCGCTCTTGACAGAAGCTGTCCAGGTAGGTCGAGATGTACCAGTCAGCAGCACTGCAAGCATGAAAATAATGACGTTGTTTAACACGTATCAAACAACCACACAGAAGAATTTCACGAATTTGAAGAATCAAACTTCTTTCATGAGGCTATAAAACAGCTCTGCTGATATGCATTTAATATATATGGCACGTCAAATGTTAATGCAGTAAACCAAAGTGATTGGAACATCATATCTCTACCACAATACAAGAATTACAGAATGTAAGATTATGTAACTTGTAAGTTTATCCATTCATACAGTTTTGCCATAAACAAATGTGTCACTCTTGTCTCAACAAACTTTGCAACATTCTTTCAACTATTTTTCCTATAACTATTTTTAGGACCTCGTAATGGTGCAATGGTGTCATTTTGCTTACAGTTTCTTGTAGTTATAATAGTGTGACTGTTTGACAAATGTAGAACTGATATCTAAAACTTCAACAATATCTTCCTATGAGTCAAATACATAAAGAGTGATACATGCCAATGAAACTATTCTGTACTTTCAAGTTTTCATCTCATATTGCATAATTAACCATAAGAAGAACACTATTCAGTGCACTCTGCATGGATCAACAACTCTGTATCATTAATTAGTAATTCTGGGAATATCACAACAGAATAAAACTGTAATGAGTGAAAAACAGAAAATGACTAGAAATGTCGCTATGGCAACTGGTATGCCTCCGCCATAATGCATGATTCTCCTAATAGGTCTACGTTGTATAGTACATCTGGACAATGTGTGATTACATTTTCACAAAATTGGCAAAATATTAAAATGACAAGTTTGTCACAAATGTGTTGAATGTTCACCTTCCTTGACCTAGGTTTAATTGGATGAATAGGAGAGCATGCATTTGGGGATTTAAGGACTTTAACTTGACTTTGACCCATTCATAAGTATATGCATTGAGTAATTTTCAAAGTATGGAGAAAAAGTGCAATTTCTGTATTGAAAAGTACATTGTTACCATTTTCATATGGCCTTTGACCCTAAAATTCATAGGATAATCACTGTCAGGCAGAAAATGCATAAATATGTAGTAAGTTTCAAGATAACTTGAGCCACTTCCGAGATATGGAGGAAAAAGTTAGTTCAGCACTTTCCCTTGATCTTTGACCTTTTGACCTTTGAGGCAAAAAAAAAAAAGAAAAAAAAAAGACAGTTTCCAGAGAATCTCTATTAGGTTATACATGCATACACCAAGTGTAAAAAAAAAATAATAATAATCCTGCTGGCATTGCATAAATATGAGGGAAATAGTAAAATTTTGAAGTGTTGCCCTTGACCTTTGACCCCATGAACCCTAAATTCTCTAGATAATCACTGCCAGTCAGTGCATGTATATAAACTATGTTCCATGAAGATACCTTGAACAATTTCCAAGGTACAGAGGAAAAAATGAAGTTTTAATATTTTTACTTGACCATTTGACCTTTGACCTCATGCATTGAGTTATTTTCAAGGTATGGAGAAAAAGTGCAATTTCTGTATTGAAAACTACATTGTTACCATTTTCATATGGCCTTTGACCCTAAAATTCATAAGATAATCACTATCAGGCAGAACATGCATAAATATGTAGTAAGTTTCAAGATAGCTTAAGCCACTTCCGAGATATGGAGGAAAAAGTTAGTTCAGCACTTTCACTAGATCTTTGACCTTTTGACCTTTGAGGCAAAAAAAGAAAAGAAAAAAAAAACTTTCCAGAGAATATCTGTAAGGTTATACATGCATACACCAAGTGTGAAAAAAAAAATTATCCTGCTGGCATTGCATAAACATGAGGGAAATAGTAAAATTTTGAAGTGTTGCCCTTGACCTTTGACCCCTGACCTTTGACTCCATGAACCCTAAATTCTCTAGATAATCACTGCCAGTCAGTACATGCATATATAGCATGTTCCATGAAGATACCTGGAACAATTTCCAAGGAAAGAGAAAAAAGGCAAAGTTTTAAATATTTTTCTTGACCTTTTGACCTTTGATCTCATGACCCAAACTTTTCACCAGAGAATCTTAATTGGGTAATACATGTATACACTAAGTTTCAAGGAAATATCTTCAGGCATTGCATAGATATGGTGGAAATAGTGAAATCTTATGTATTTGACCTTGACCTGTTGACCTTTGACCTTGAGCATGTGCACCCAAAAGTTGATAGGCACAACTTCACGCCCTAATACACTACATGCCAAGTTTCATTAGGATACCTCAAAAGGTTTTGATAGTTACCCTGTCCACAAAATTCATTACGGACGGACGGACGGAAGGACGGACGGACGGACAACCCGAAAACATAATGCCTCTGGCACCACTTCGTGGCGGAGGCATAAAAATTGATACAAGATTTAAATCCTCTAGGAATAAACAGAAATATTTCAACAAGTACCTGTCCTCTCCAAAGTCACTTTTACATTCTTTTGGGAATTACATGATGTCAGATCTGATCCCCTTTCCGACTAATTACAACCCAAATTGATTTTATCTCAATGAAGCTACGAACATCAACAATATCCCCTGTACAAAACCAAAATGCAAAATTCCATTGTGACAGTAGAGTGCTATTGTTGTACTAGCTCATGTGAGGAAATTTTGATGTGCAGAATTACATCTCCCCCCCCCCCTTTTTTTTTTGGGGGGGGGGGGGAGATAGTTGGTTTTCCTTCATTTCTCCAACAATCAACAATACACTTATTGAAATTAAAGGACTCACCTGTTTGAGCGGGTGCAGATCAAGATCCTGGCATGTGGGCACTGGTTCACAGTTCTCTGGACTGCCAGGGCCAGGGTGTGAGTCTTCCCTGTTCCAAATGGTCCCAAGATCATGGTGGGACCGTGGTGGGGCCCTGGGGTCTGTGTGGTTCCCGCTGTGCAAATGAAGCGGACAGCCTTCTCCTGCCTCTTGTTCAACATCTCTTCGCACATCTCTTCGAGCTCCAGAAACCTGCACAATGAAGTGGGAAAGGTATCCCCACAAAAAACAAACAAAAACATGATGACATACACTATCAACCAATATCAGCGACGATCAGTTGATTTCAAGCAGTGATGCGGACAACACCTTAAGTACATTGTGCTTTTCCCTCATCAATTAGATGAGAGCAACTTTCAGTCTGACCCACCTCCACACTTGCTTCTGTAATCATTGCTCATGATGAGGATTTCTCAATGAATATTTGTGCTGTTAGTAGCTTTGGGAAGTCATTTTCTGTGATAAGAATCATAACTGCAAACAATCAGAAACATGCACTTATAATGCCACATGTCATCAGTACTGTCAGTGAGCAAATGCCTCTCAAACATTGCCCTTTTCCTTCCATCCTTGCCAAAACCAAAACAAAACATTTTTCCAACTCAAGAAATACTGGCATAACTGTTGCTGCCTCAATAGTGCATAATTTCACACAAGAACAACAAACCACACATGTTTCTATACTCTTTTCCCATAATACACCGCTGTAAAAATGCAGACATGCATAAACATGGTCAAAACAAAGGGATTTGGTAGAGCAACTCTGTGACTGTGTCAAACACAAAGCTGTCTCATTTTTTTTTTCTCCCGTTCTTGAGATGAAGTATGACTTCAAACAGACACGCATTGTAAATCTGTGTTTGCTTTCTTGAACACAGATCAGGCTCAATGTGTGCATTAACAGAATACAATGGCTAAGAAATGCCAGGATATATCCTACAGTGATGAATAATGAATGAATCTAAAGGTACAATCACCAACTAAGATAATCTAGCTCAATGGTCTTGACAGCACAACTGCTAAACATGTTGCACGAAGGATTTTGGGAGTAATGTAGGACTTATGGTTACCTTGCAGGTTGGTTTGGAGGTGGTAGTACTGTGTCCATAAATCTCAAGTTATCCACTGCATAATGACAGGTCAGGAACCAGTGTCTGTTGACTGAGAACTGTATAGTGACCTGTAAGCAGACATCAGAAGGAATAGAGACAGATGACTGGGCAGCCATTCCTACTACATGGGTATCTAGGCACAATGCTGTATATCTGTAATGCTGGGAACGGAGAGGGTGATCAAATCTTAAATGTTATGACCCTCAGTAGCTCTGCCCCACAGCCCCCTTTTGACCATGAACTGTACCATCAAATGTCTCTGAATTCCCTACCTCTTACCCTAAATATTCTTTCTAAATCCGATCAGACTGCACAGTGATGAGGAAAGTAAGATGGACAGAATGATATCTCCTCTGAAAGCCAAATTGGGGCCATCCCTGAACCGCCAAAAGCAGCTCATATCTTTTTCCTGTACAAGTCTCTGCACACAAAATCACTACAGTGACTACTTGATCTGGAACAGATTTCTTTCGTCTTACAATTTACCATTGTTCTGGATTTTTGGTGCATCACTTTGGCTCCTTGCTTGTGGTCTTGAACAATGGACACATGTAAAAGTTATCAAGTTGTAAGTTTGTATACTGCGATTTGGAAGGTTGAAGCCTTCACAGAAGGGCTACATCTCATCCTGAAGGGTTTTTTTTTTTGTACTTAAAAAAAACAAAAACAAGATCAAAATGTTAATCCAACAATTTGCCCCTTGATAACATGTTATTCCTTTGGGCCCACTTGAAAAACTTTTTAGCACTTAAAACTCTTTTAGGAATGATTTCTGACAACTTTGGATAAAATCTAATCTGATGATGAAACTGTTCATTTTGCTCATGGAACCCATTCCAACATTAAACCTCACTGAGTGCCAAATTGAGCCATCACATACCTGGCAACATTTCAAGACGAAATATCTTACTTGTGGATTGCAAAAATCATATTTTATATGCACACTGAAGTTAAAAATCTTACTTTTGGTCAAATCTTCAGAAAATACACATGAAAGGTATATCTAAATATTTTTTTAAAATCTGATTTCTCTGACAGAAAATCTGATTTTGCTATTTTTAACATAAAAAATCTTACTGAATCTGATAAAATCGTACTACTTGGCAAGTATGCCATCAATTCCACTGTCATTAATAGCTTCAATATTTTACCTCTTGAAGTATGCAAAGGTAATAAAATCAGGTTGTATTGTACCAATTCTGAACCCAGAAATCTTTGGAATATACAAAGACTCTGGCCTTGGGGCATACATGGAACCAGTTGGAGTCACCTGTATGTTTTGAAAGAGTATGTACAAAGTTTGTTACCCCTGCCCTTATGAATGATTACTGCCAAGTTTAATCATTCTGATCCTACATTATAGAGAAGGTGAAAAGGTAAAAATGTTTATGGATGATCAACAACAGATAATGGACAAAGAATGACCGCAGCAGATCATCAAATCCTACAGCAAATGTGAGCAATAATTTGTTTTTGAGAATGATAAAAAAATACTACAATTAATATCAAGCAGCTTGGAGTCCTCTTGAAATGTTCCATCTGACCATGTCTCGGGATGGCATGTTGTTTAGAATCATATATATCAAATTAATCAAGTGCACACTAGCTCTAAGTAAACCACTGAGATGTTTTCATTTCTGTTTTCATAAAGATGAAATATCCATTCCACTGAGTAAATGCCATGTCAGTCTGATCACGTGTGGTTACTTGTTTACCATGTTGGCTCTGTCACTTTTAGCTGCAACAGCTCAATCTTAGGAATAGTCAGACACCACTCTGGGCATCTCGAATTTTTCAAGCCATTCCTTGTGCATATTGTAGGCACATACCTGCACTTTCGCTGGTGGCTTCCCCTTCAGCAACGCCTTCAGTCTCCAGTCCTGTACAAGGCGTGGGCTAAGATTGACAGTGACTGAGTTGGATGAGCCTTCCTTTGACAGGATAGGGGCCTCATAAACTGTGGTCAGTTCTTCGTCTCTGGACGCACCCTGACTGTTGCACTTTAGAAGGACGGCTTCAACATAGCTCTGGAAGATTCGTGAGGGCTGTGAGTCATTGAACAGTGGCTGACTGAGTTTAATTGTTCCATAGAGTTCCCCTCCCTGGGCGAAGAGGGTGTTCCTGGAAAGCTGTACTGTTTGCATAATCTCCATGTCTGTCACTGCTTTGTATCTGTACCAAGAACAATTTCCAATGACAAGTAAGACCATAATATGTAGCATAAGGTAAATGGTAGATCTAGTTTCTTTCTCAATCATCATACAGAAAACATCTTTCATCTCTACCCCCATTCTCTTCACATCCTGGAATTGGCCTGCTGATAACATGAGTAACTAGAAATATCTCTATGGCAATTGGTAATGTAAATGTAAATGTAGCACTTTAGCCTGACCTTTGACCTCATGACCCAAAACTTCCCAAAAGAATCATTGTCAGAAAATAAAATAATTTCATGAAGATACACACTGTACCTTGATCCACTTGTGAGAAATGAGAGAAAAAGAGGAATTTAACATTTTCAATTGATCTTTGACCTTGTGCCCAAAACTTTCCACACAGAATTTTTATATGGTTTAACACAAATATGCACAAAGTTTCATGAAAAAAAAATGCCTTCAAGCATTGCAGAGATATACGGGATATTGTGAAAGTAAAGAATTTCACCCTTAACTAGACCTTTGAGGTCAAGCACGTGCGTCCATAAGGTGATAGGTACAGCTTTGTCCACTCACACACATGCATGCCAAGTTTCATTTGGACACCTCAAATGGTTCTTAAGTTATGTGGACCACAAAATCAATTACGGATGGATGGACAACCAGAAAATGTACATGTATGTCTCTGAAGAAACTTTGTGGTAGAGGCATAACAATCATCCGCATCAAGAGATGTGAGCATTCCATACTTGCCTTGAGAGACTCTCCATGCATTCTCTTTCTTCCAGCTCTAGCATCCTGTGCATGAACACCTTGTAATTTTCTCTGTTTAAGCGAAGCACATCCAGGTCACCATCTCGTGACTGTAGCTCTGATGCTGCTGGGCTGGGATACTTCTCTATCAACCTGGCGGAACACAAGCTTGTGTGAGCGTATGCACATGCTTAACCCGTTGAGGACGGTTTGATTTTGCTACAACACGCATTTCCTATAGACACCTGCCCGAGTATACTCGGGACTCGTCCTCAACGGGTTAGGAGTATATTCAGGTATATTCCTGTTGTACAATGTATACATGTGACTAAAAACTGCTCCTTCCTCCCTATATTTCATTGTATTTGCATGCAAAATATGCCTAATCATTGCCTGTTTTAACATTGAATACAATACCCTTTGGCAATACCATTCCAGTTTTGGGTAATTGGGCCCTGCACACGCCAAAAAGGGGCCCCAACACTAATTCATACATTGTACCAAGTTTAATTCCCTCCTGCTTTGATGTTTACTAAAGTCCAGACATAGATTTTAAAAAGAAGATATAAAAATGCATGCTAGCTCTTCTGGGGTATTTAGGCCTCACCCTTTGGGTCCCTTCTTGGGCATCGCCATCACTTGTATAAAATAATTATGATCCCTCCCCTTCAATCCATACATGATTCATTTCAAATTTAGCCAATATTCAGCCCTCTGGTTCTCCAAAGGAAGCTAAAACTGTTACAAATGAGAAAATAAATCATTTTGCGTTACCTGTAACTTGGGCCCTGAATTATGGGTCCCCTGGGGGAGCCACTAACATTTATACAAAATGACAAGTGTTGTCAACAGCCAGAGACCAGTGTATTAAAAAAAAGAAATGATAAAGATTATGCAAAGCACACAAGAGATGACACATGATGTATGACATGCAACAGACAACAGACAGTGAGTGTCAGCTCCTTTCAGCCATTTGGATCAGGGGCCCGTTTCATGTAAGGCATCACATAAAAGTCTATACTTATAAGGCATGGTATAGTTTTGATACCTCAGTCATTTCAAAACCAATTATCATTAGATAAACTTTGAATTCCTCTAAGAATTGTATGCTTTGTAATATTTCCTATTAAAGTGGCATCTCATATTATCTCACATATAGTTAAAATCTGAATCCCCCATCTTGACCAAACCTACACCGTCCCTTTAAATCTCAGAATGGCCAAAGCTATGAGAGACTTACAAAGGGAAGTAAAATCCATTTCATAACGTCCCTCATAAGTGCGCCTTAAGAACGAAAAGTCTCTATGTGACTTTAGCTTAAATAACAAAGCGGACCCCTGGTGAGCTTCCTAGAGGAGGAATGGTGTTATCACCTAACCAATCTCCAAATAGTTTTGTAAAGAAAAATATGGAAAGCTTTTGAGTTGATCATTTAGAAAGTACAACACCTTCCCCTATAAAAGTCATTAATACTTTGAATAGTTACAACAACTCTACAATCATTTGATGCAATGTGTCATTTTTCCCCATTGATTTCATTGTTAGAAAGGAAATTAGTGAAGATTTCTGTGCAAGTGAAATTTTCAGTCAAAATAGCAATCTTTTACTTTGCCCTTCGACCTCTTCCACTCGAAGCATTCAAATGTCTACTGCTTTTATCCTTCCTACGTGTACTAAATCACATCATCACAAGACATTCCTACTTGAAGTTATGGCTGGATAGTCCAAGTTTAATGACCTTGGATCTTTGACAGTTGTAACCAAAATCTAATTACTGCATCTGCAATTTATGTAATATACAATTCATACTTGGTCCCACCAGCCAAACAAACAAACAAACAAACAAACCAAAGAAAAACACCACAGGGTTTCTTCAAATTGTGAGAACTACATCTAGGATCTTGGGCACATGAATAGTTGGACAGACGACTAAAAAACATAACGCCTCCAGCACCCTTTGAGTGGAAACCAAGTATATCCTTACCCCTTGGTCCAGGAATCAGGAGGAGCACTCCTAATGATATTGCAGTTGGTTTCACTCCATAGTTCACTGACTGCCACTTCTTGGTGAACAAACTCTAGCTGCTTGAGCTCAGCTTCTGTTCCCATGTTTACAGAAAGCTTGACAACCAGGCAGGGTCTCTCATCTGTATACAATCATAAAAAGAGGCCTGTCAGTATTTTGCACAACACCATCTACCTGGTAGTGGAGGGAATACCTACAACTGTGACTGCCACAATGTTGGAGGTGCTACAATGGGAATGCTTAATGTTCTAAAATACAATTGCAGCATTTTAATGAGCATTTCTCTTACTCAGAGGTAAACATCCATTCTATAAAATCCTTTGACACTGTAGTAGAATTCTGTCTTCTTGATATATCTGTCAGGGGCTGCAACCACATGCTAAGTTCAAAGGTCAGCAACAAATCTCCATCCATCAATATCATAATGATCTGACACAGATAAACCTGTGCAAGTTTGTCTCCCTAGAGAATGCCATGATTTATTAGCTCTTTGTACACTGAAAGTCCTCTGCAAATATCCTCTCTCGAAGACATATAATTCATTTCAATGAATTCTCGGTATTGCCAATGCGCAGAAAACTTCTGCGCATGCTGAAGAGCTCTGTCACAGATGCACTGTGGGATTCCTCGGTGCCCTTGGTCGCTTTCGGTTGTCTCACGCAAGTCACAGTTCCCATACAATTCAATGGAGTTCTTTGTCTGCTTTTCCATTGTAAGCCCTTTTTTTTTCTTGGCTATAATTCAGCTTAAAAGAGTTGAAAGTGTCTAAGCTTTATTGATTTACGGTCACTAGAGTCATGGTTCACTACTGCAAGGCTTCAATGTGCTGGTCACATGATGGAAAGTGAAGAAATCTTCACCAAAAATACCTCTGGATAAAGACAGAGCATGATGTGAGTGCATGTGCAGCCAAAACCGGGGCAAGTTTGTCCCAGGAGCTATCCCATAATGCATCTAAAACGCTGCTCTGCGCACAGCACCTACGTATTGGCAATACCGAGAATTTCAAAAGAACGTCTCTTCACATTCTCATGAATAGAGTTAAATCACACATAGTAAACAGCAAGTTTTTATGTGTCTACTTTACTTAATTGGAGAAAAAGTGACAAATATTAAGGAATTTGGGAGCTCCACATCTGTCCTCACATACTGATATTTGCAATAATTGCAAATTCAGAAATTACACAAGGTGATTAAAGTGATTGCTTCAAATGTCTCTTATTGACCAGGGGCCCATTGCATAAAAGTTACAATTATGGTAACTTTGCCATCCAATGGTAACTTCGCCATCCAATGGTAACTTCCATGGAATTCTTGATTGTGATTGGCTGTTGAGTATTGTTACCATGGTAGTTACCATTGGATGGCAAAGTTACCATAATTGTAACTTTTATGCAACAGGCCCCAGAACATTACTCTTATTAAATTTGCTCAGTTGGTATGATTCTAAAAGGAACAAAGTACCTTATCCATTGCATCAGGTTATTCAACAGTCAGAACAACTCATCAATTAGTACTTTTTGAGGAGAAGGGGTTATTTTTCTAATTAATAACAATTTCTTGTTGTCATTAAATGCACAATGCAATTTTCTAGATCGTGCAACATCTAATTTGAACATGTGATTGCCAATGATTTCTCTTTTCTATGAAAGCATGTAATAATGTAAAGTAAGATTTATAACTTTCATGTGTGACTGCCCAGCTCAAACCCACAAAAAGTCAGAGATTAAGATTCTCTGTAATGGACCAAAGTATGCCATTTAGGTTGACCAACTACACTGTTTAAGTTTTTTCTTGTCAGGGAGAGTAATATTTCCTCTACATACTGTCAAAATTTGGCAGCATAAATAAAACCAAAATCAAGATATGAGCAGTTTTTCTGGACCATATTTTTCTAGTTATTATTTTTTTTTTTATGCTTTCACTGTGAAACGTAGAACATGTTTTCACTGATATTTCCAGATAGCAAGTCTGAGTGACCTTCATCTTTGAATCCTTTTTTCTCCTATTTCTATGAAGTGCACCTCTTCACCCTCTCTAAATTCAGTCACCTTTTCAATGGGTGGGATGGTCCACTTTTAACAAGTTGCTACAGCTTACTCTTTTAAACTATGTAGAAAAGTTGAAAGTTTTTTGAGCTGGGTGGTCACATATATTATTTTCCTGATTGAAAACTTTGCAATGTTTGAATTATTATCATTTTTACTAGTTACCTTGAACATGGAGTAAAGTTTCCCCTTACAAAAGAATTTTAAAATTGATAGAACAGTAACTAAACAACATGAATAGAAAATTTTTGACAGAAACCAATGAGACTTACCGAAGTCAAAGACAAGCCACTGGCAAAACAGGCCACAGCGTGAAGATGAGAAGATGACTTTCAGTTGGTAATCCTGGGAATTTGTTTCCTTTTTCAGCAGACGGCCGGGACAGCTCTGTGGCTGGTTCTCATCCTCGGGGTCTGAGAGGAAGAACTGTGAACGATGCTGGTCGTACAGCAGTCCGACTCGTTTCAGCCGTTTCTGCTCAGTGTGATCAAATGATTATGAAAGATAAATATTCATGAGGATTCTACGCATTTGCTCATTCTTTTTTTTTCATAGCTTACACAGATGCTGCACAACGATGGTGGAAATATATAAATGGCTGAGATATATAAGAGGAGCAGCTGCTGTCAAAAGGGGAGGTCAATGCACGATAATTTTTTCTGCACCAAGCCACATGAATCAAATTTTGTGTGTTTTCATTTTCATGGTCAGTCAAGGTCACTGCAGGACAAATTCACATAGCTAATCATTGTCAAGACAGGGAAGGGGAGTAAATGTAAAGAGCATAATCGTCGTCGCTGGAGTGACAAGACCTCGTATCTGCAATTTTGGTGAAAATGACTTTTTTGGATTAATGGTCAAATAATGGGTTAAGTGATGTCCTGTCCAAATCCCAGTTGTCTTACTCCAAAAATGAAGCCACCACGGCATGTCAAAGGAAAGGCTATCCCATTCGCTATAGTGCTTTGGCCACCATGTTTTTTGGCTCTCCTGAACATTTGACATTTTGTAGACCTCTCTTGTCGCCCCAGGAACGATATAATACGAACCATTGTACCATATTATATAGTACATAAATCATATCACGCGTGACCTGCAAGAACACAGCAATTTTTATGACACTCCAAGAGATATACGCCCATTCTTATCTACACAACTTGTACACACAAAAAAAGAGAAACTAGAAATGTCGCTAAGGCGACTGGTATGCCTCTGCCATAATGCATGATTCTCCTAATAGGTCTACTGTGTATAGTACATCTGGACAATGTGTGATTACATTTTCACAAAATTGGCAAAATATTAAAATGACAAGTTTGTCACAAATGTGTTGAATGTTCACCTTCCTTGACCTAGGTCTAATTGGATGAATAGGAGAGCATGTATTTGGGGATTTAAGGACTTTAATTTGACTTTGACCCATTCATAAGTACATGCATTGAGTACACTGTAATTTTCAAGGTATGGAGAAAAAGTGCAATTTCTGTATTGAAAAGTACATTGTTACCATTTTCATCTGGCCTTTGACCCTAAAATTCATAGGATAATCACTGTCAGGCAGAAAATGCATAAATATGTATTAAGTTTCAAGATAACTTGAGCCACTTCTGAGATATGGAGGAAAAAGTTAGTTCAGCACTTTCCCTTGATCTTTGACCTTTTGACCTTTGAGGCAAAAAAAAAAAGAAGAAAAAAAAAAGACAGTTTCCAGAGAATCTCTATTAGGTTATACATGCATACACTCAGTGTAAAAAAAAAATTATAATAATCCTGCTGGCATTGCATAACTATGAGGGAAATAGTAAAATTTTGAAGTGTTGCCCTTGACCTTTGACCCCATGAACCCTAAATTCTCTAGATAATCACTGCCAGTCAGTGCATGTATATATACTATGTTCCATGAAGATACCTTGAACAATTTCCAAGGTACAGAGAAAAAAGGTGAAGTTTTAAATATTTTTCTTGACCTTTTGACCTTTGACCTCATGACCCAAACATTTCACCAGAGAATCTTAATTGGGTAATACATGTACACACTAAGTTTCTAGAAAATATCTTCAGTTATTGCATAGATATGGTGGAAATAGTGAAATTTTACGTATTTGACCTTGACCTTTTGACCTTTGACCTTGAGCAAGTGCACCCAAAAGCTGATAGGCACAACTTCACCCCCTAATACACATACATGCCAATTTTCATTAGGATAACTCAAAAGGTTTTTTAGTTATGCTGTCCACAAAATTTATTACGGATGAACGGACAACCCAAAAACATAATGCCTCCGGCACCACTTCGTGGCAGAAGCATAAAAAAGGGGGGAGGAAAAGTAACAAATACAAAATCTCATATTCAACGAAAGTTTGAATGGACAAAGGCAAATTATAAGTCAGGCATTGTCGTCACCTCAGGAGCATGAAGGATGATATCCCATTGTATTTCTTTTTGGTGCCGAGTCTTCAGACTGTTCTCCTTTTCTGGTATGACACATGTCTGGCTGAAGTCATTGTTTACTTCTAACTCCATGCCATACATATCCTCAGTCACCTGATTATCAAAGAGCAGTTAAAAGGTATCACAGAGTATTAGTTTGTACAATCAAGTCAATCTTGAATATGCTTGGTAATAGTATGAGTTCTCAATGAAATTAAAATTTCTGACGCTTAGAAAAGCAAGTCATGCTTTACAAAGTTCTACAGATGCAGAATATTCTCGTGATTTACCGTAAATCCAGGATGATGACTAACACATAGGATATGATTTGCACTTTTTTTATGATTTCTTCCAAATATGACTTAATTACATCCCCTTGATACGGACAACTGAAACAAACTGTTCTATCACAAATGAACTTGAAGCTCAATTTCTTTAAGTTTCCTTTGACAGAGCTGTGCTAAAAGATGGGAAATAACCTCAATGGGATTCACATCATATCACATAGAGTCTCAATATGAGTTTTGAAAATTTACAGTGGGCAACTTCACAATAACGTTTCACATGAATCTCTCTAATAAATATATGCAGATATGTAAATCAAACTGTACTGAAACAAAAGCAATAGTTGCGCACGTAATTTACCACCTACCCTAAAGAAGTTATGTAAGACTTCTGAAAATCTAACATGGCTTCTCATAACCATCTTTGAGTAGCCATCTTTAAATAGTCATGTGACTCCGATTACAGTTTCTTATTCCAAAGATTCGTTATTCTGATGGTTTGTTGATCCGAAAATGAAATAAGGTTTGTTATTCTGAAGGTTTGTTAATCTGAAAATGAAAGAAGGTTTGTTATTCCGATGGTACATTTATCTGAAAATGAATAGAGGCTCATTACTTTGAGATTATAAAGTGCCTGGACTTACTGCATTCTCTTCATCTACTTGGACGTCATGTGCAAGGTCATCCAGCCAAGAAAAGAGCTTCATCTCACGAGCCTTGTCAAGTTTCATGATCAGATAATCATGGCGTTCCCTCCATTCATCCAGTTCCTCTACACTGTGAGCAAACTTGCAGTCATTGTTGTCGCCATCTGTTCCAGAGAACTCACACTGACCCATTTCATTTCTAGAAAGATATAGCATTTGTATGACATAGCACTCATGTCTTGATCTGTTGATTTCCTCATAATCATTTGTCTTCAGTTGTTTCCTCATTTGCTCCTACAGTTACAATATGTATGTCACCATTCACTTACAACTCAAAAATATATCTTGTGCCACATACCCATTCTGATACTGTTGAATTTGTTTAAGGCCACATATGAACATACTGTCCATGGTGAAGTGTACTTCATGCTCAAAAATACTTACAGGTATGTACTTCACTCTCACATCAGCTATATTTTCATCACCCTGATAACAGCTAACAAATATTCATATTAATGTTGATTACATGTAGCAATATGGTCAAGTAATTTCAAAGTGACTTTTAAGGAGTTCAATGGCCAGTACTCTCTGACATACATGTATGGATGGAAATAGCAACAACTTACTCCCTGCACATCTTGTAGCGACCATCTGCATGGGGTGGGCTGCGGTATTTCCAGATGCGGTCAGAGTCTGAAAGAATCCTGGCCTTGTGCCTAGGAGATTGGCGGTGATCCTCATACTGCATCTGATTTGAGGTAGAGAACTGGCAGTAGGGGCAGTGGTACTTGCATGTTGGCGCTGCTGTAGAGTCTGGTGTTGGAGTTGGTGTTGGTGTTGATGTTGAAGGGATGCTCCCTACCTGGGGCGATGCAGTCCGAGATTGTTGTTGCTTGGCAATGACCAGTTCAATTGATTTCACTGAAGGAGCAAGTGGGATTTAGTTTGTAATAGCAAGGCATGAAAAAAATATGCACAAAGCTGCCATATATCAACGAAGTCTCATTTGATCTTAAATCTTCCTAGCCTATAATCTAGACAGTGGATGCAGCTATCAATAATCGTCTTTGTTGTTACGCTAAAGGTCTGATGTGGCGAGACTATTGTCTTTGCCAAGTGATACATTTGATGCAGCGAGACAACGAACAGTGGATGCGTGCGAAGCATCCTCCGCCTATTTCCACTTGTCTTGCTGTTTTCTAATTATCGATTTTGAAATGGTGGCAGTTTTCATACAAAAAACTGTTGATTCACAGTCGATAATAAGAAAGCAATGACTAAAGCAAGAAGAGTGGATATAGGTGGTGGATGCTGTCATTGTTCATAGCCTAACAGCATCAGATGTTTAGTGTTACAGCAAAGGCAATAGTTGCATCCTCTGCCTAGATTATAGGCTAGAATCGTCTGTGCACATATCACATTACAAGAAATGAACAACAAAAATATATTTGATTTTTGAAACCCTAATAACACGAATAAAAACTTAGTTTGCAGAAATCACTGCCATACATCCTGAAAGAATGATATCAAATACCAAGCCTTTGAATGAATTTTTTGTGGACAAACAACAGGAGTATATCAACCCTTCCAAACTCAGCTACAAAATTTAGTGCTGTAATCACTACAGAGATATAATAATCTGCACCTACGTCAATATGCCTTAATGAGTTTTTGATGTCTGTTTCTGGACACAACTTATGCATTTCTGGGCTTTGCAAAATCCTTTGCTAAATGGGGCAACTGCTTCGGACGAATGAGTGAACAAGTACTAACAGTCAACTGTGCCATTTCAGCATAAACCTGTTATAATTCTCATTCAAGCTCAACAAAGCTCTCTGAAAATTTATTGAAATGGCAGCAGCTGAACATCTGCCGGTTTATCAGTCCTGGTTCCCTTATTTTCTGGAATAGGTAGGATACCAAAATGTGAGCTCTAATTCCAACACACAATCTCTTTGTATGGCACTATGAGACAACTACAAACACGGACTTGTATTCATATAATCAGTACAGTGGTTTTGGAGTTCCACAAGTTGTTGTTCTGTTTCTGTTTTAGCTAGCCCGTCCAGACGCTTTTAGTACGCTGTGCAAATACAGCGTCTGACAGTCGAGGCATGCAGCTTCAAAGTGGGGAACCTCAACACAACTACAAAATTTAGGAAAATTTATACGTTTCTTCTAAAAACAGTATACGTTATTCACGTTAAATGCATGCTTGTATTACAGAAGCATTGTTCGCCACACCGGGTCCATAGAGAGCCCTCGCTATAAGTCCGTGGAACAAAAAAAAAAGACAATTTCTGGCGCAATTCCCGACCGTCGGGGTTCATTGTCGCAGAATTAAAAATGGCGCCTTCATCTATGCGAATTATACGCATGCATGACCGGAAGTGCTCCAAAGCGAGCGCGGCTTGTGCGTTGAGAACGTATTACAGCACCTATATCATATGGCGTACTGCCCAACGTCGTCTGCTGCGGAGAGATCTTATGCGTGACCTTTTGAAAGGGCATTCACATCACGTATTCAAATTGGCCTGGCGTGAAAGACGATGTACCGTTTGGACATGCTGGATATAATCATCAATTTCGGTAAGTTGCATAATGTGAATTTAAATATTGACAGCATAGATTTTGATTTTGATTTGATTTATTCACAAAATGCATATACATACCAGTACATTATTCACAAATATGTACATAGTTTGTACATGAAACATGTTATTATACATTTTGTGTGAATCGTCATAAGCTATGTAAAGCTTGACTGGGACGTCCAGTATGGATAACGTACACATATTATGTACATAAACATCATGCAAAAAATGTATTATGCGCATTCAATTGATTCATAGATAGGGAAATGAGAGGAGAGAGAAAGAAAGAGAAAAAAAGAGAGGAAGAAATAAGGAGAGGGAAACTCTACATCAAAGTGATTTAAGGGTATACAAGATTGACAATTCTGGTGTGCAGCTTTTTTCTGAAGGAGAAGCAGTGAGTTGAGTTTAGTCTTCTGACAAGCCCAAACGATATTGCAGTAAGAAATGTAAGGCAGAATAAGGGAATTATAAATGGTGAACAACGTAGAGCTTGATATGTATGGTCTGAGTTTGTACAATATTCCAACTCCGCGTGCTACAGAAGTCACAACATTGGCACTATGCAGATTCCAGTTCAACTTGTCATCTATAGCAATGCCTAAAAACTTCGTCTCATTATTGGAGATTTTATTAGATGAGTGTGTGGTGACAAAAAAATGATCTAAAGTATCAAAATTCAAAGCGATCGCATGCGATCGTTGAACTCTCTTCGTGGTTGGTGGTCCCGACTGTACAGCCCTGTCGCTACCTACAGCGACTGGGCTGTGTATAGTTATGTTTTAGCTTGATATTCACAGCATTAAGTAATTGTACCACGCATCAGTATAAATGCAGGAATCAACAGGCAGTCTGTTACCTTTGTATTTCTTTTGGTAATCCCACAGCTCCAATTCTTCCCAGAAGTGAGGGAAAAGACACTGTTTGCCAAACACACGCTTGCATGATTTGTTCTGCCAGCAAATTTTAAGGTTGATTTCTGGTCTCAGCTGAAGTGGTCTAGGGAAGATACGAAGCCATTTTCCCTGGGATGAGGCCCAAACCACTCTGACAGTGTACTGACCCCATGCATGTCTCTTTTTTCCTGAGCAGTAGGATTTTTTCTTTGGATCTTGCATCTGAATGTCACTGGAATCAAAACAAGATCCACACACAACCTTGGAGGTAGAAAGAGAAAGAAACAAACATCATCACAAACAAAGGAATATCTAGAATCTACAAATCAACATTAAAAAAAAGCTACCGGTACTAAATATTTATATATTTATTTGTCAATACGTTGATAGCTTACTGATAGTGCATGCATACATTGCACATACTACAGTAAATGTGGAACATCCAGGGCTCGAATTCATTGACGGCTATTGATGGCCATCGCCGTTGATATCTCTTTGGTTGGCCGTGATGCCCCCATGAAAAATTATATTCTCAAGGTCATAAATTTACCTGCCCTTTTGGCCGTCGTACCCTGTGGTCAAAGGTGTGCCCTTTTTCTATCAGCCATCATGCCCCTTTTCTCTTGGTCATTATTTCTCCGTCATGTCACACATATCTAAAGGCCAATGAATTTATTCAGACTTACCAGAAACTATAACCTAGCGGTATCGCTAGTTTCTGGTACCGAAGTGCCTTACATTGCACTACTATTCATTTTTTTTTTTAAGTGGCCTGGGTGCCCTTTCGACCAGACTTAGCTGCCCTTTAAAAGTGGCCTTATTGCCCTCTCAAATGGCCTTGATGCCTCTTGAAATTTTGGGGTATCTAATGCCACTTTTCCTCAAGCTGAAGTGCCCTTTTAAAATGGTCTTGACCTTCAAAAATCTTATTTCGGGCCCTGGGTAGATCATAACTTTGTCTACTGCAGTCTGTGAAGTTGTACTAGTCAAGAAAACTCCAGATGAAATATTATCAATGAATAACAACAATAAAAGCTAGTTTTTATACAGCATATTTCAGACCTGCCAAGAATTTTAGTGGGCTTTGCAGATTATTTCACAAAATAATACTACTGTTTGAATGACTAAAACTGCACTTGGCTGCATCAATTGAGTTTTTGCTCCAATCATGATCACCTGAATTTCTAATTCTACCGCTTATTTCGTACCTTGATGGTATGAGAAAATGGAGGGTATTCCCGGAAGCTTTGCGTAGCATCACAAGATGGTGCCAAGGTGGCTCGAGTTGCAGATGCAATCCGGGGCTGCTTGCTGCTTTTCCTGTCACTTGTCAATGAACCTTGGGGCTTAGCACTTGCTCCTTGGATGCTGAGAGGTCCCAACGCTGAGCCTTCATTGTGATGAGCTCCATTCTTCAGTTCAGAACAGATGGGCCACAGTTCTTCCATTCTGATGCCATGGGACAGCTGGAGTGCCCACAACTCAGACTCAGCCAGACTGTGTGCAAAAGAGCACTTGTCACCCAGCCGACATCCAAAGGTCTCGTTAATGTGCCAGCAGAGAGGGATTTTTTTGGTCTGGTGCCGGAAAGGACACTCCCTGACCTTGAGGTACGCTCCACCACAGGAATGGACCAAATACTGCCCAGCAGCTATGGAGTGGTCTTTACTATATTCACAGATTTGTGGATTCGAAGCCCTTGGTTGGCTGATTCTACGAGGCCTATCGTCGTAACACTTTGCACAAAGAACTAGAATCTCCCCACCAATTTTCTCTAGCACCTCCCTGACTGCCTCCATCTTTGCTGGGTCTGGCTTTTGCTGCCATCCTTTCTTTGTGTTATTCTGTCTGATACCTCCTTGGGCTTTGGTTGTACCAGACAGGACACGTGAAGAGACAGCTGTTGCCATGCTGGAAGGGTGGTGCATGAGATATTCCATTACCTCTGCTCGATCAAAAGTTCCTTGGTGTTCAGCACGCCAGACATCTAGCTCAATCCTGCTATGACTGTAGCGGCAATCCTCTACCTGGAAAGTAAGAAAGAGGAAAAAATATGCTACAACGATGCCACAAACATCTTGAAATATTCCATGTAATTCTGATCTACAAATTTCAAAGAGGCGTATCTCATGTACTCAATACATGAAATTCACTTGTTATCTCTGATTTCATAACTGACAGGATATTAGTTACAGAAACATGAAGAGGTGCACAGAAGCACACAAACTGAGACAGGACCCAAAAAAGTAGGGAGGAACTGCATGGAGTAATATCAACAAAATTTTCTGAAAGACATCACGCATTTAATCACCTTCCCACACTGAGAATGGGATGAATATGGACAAGATATAGTTTCAGAGTGAAGAGCATGGCGGTATTGCACGAGTAATATTCTGGAACAACTTGCGTTAATTGTACCTAGACCTTTTACAACTAGAAACATTCACTTTCAACTGTTTCTTTCTAAGTGACTATAGTTAAGTATAAAGGCATCCTAATAATTATATTCCTGCTTCAAGATAAGAAAATCTCCTAATATAACATGTCTGAAACTTAAGATATTAATGTACAAGGTATCAAATGCAACAATCTCTGCTTCAAGACAAGAGAATCTACTCATCAAATATTTGCATGAAACTTCAGACACTTGGTTACAAAGCATCTAGGGAAAGTCACACCACATCACAATGCCTTTCAACACAATTCCAATATATGACAGCAACCATATCTTTGGTAATGACGCTGTATTTCTTCTTTCGATACTGTTGGTCATTTTACATCTTTGCTGCACTATTTTTCTCTCTTCTCACACAAAGTAATTGCATGCAAAGAGACTATTTTTACAGTACCAGTACTATAAATGTGTCTCACAAACTATTCATAAAGTTAGCATCATTAGAAATATCATTTTCGACTATCATCCTTCACAATTGACCAGTGTGAAATAGCTCTACCTGGCATTTGCCCTTCGGGAACTTGTTACAAAGCAATTCTTCTGCACGCTTTGGGCGAGGGCGCACAAGTCCATACACAGGACTGGAATCTGCTGAGGGACCATTTTCCTCCAGCTGACAGAGCAGTAGGTCTTTCCCACACTTGGGTCCATGAGCTGGGTTGAGATTCAGGCTGAGGAGCAATGAAAAGATACATGGCATCAAACAATATCCCAAGCACTAGTTGCTGCTTCTCCTTACTCACCCTCCTGAATGGATTCTTCTTTGTCCTTTTATTCTCTTCCTCTTTTTTTTTTCTCTTTCTATACAGTACTAATAATGTGCTTAATGACAGATTATCATTTTATCATATAAACCAGAGCAGTTTATCCAACCATTTACCTATCAGTGTGCCATGTACAACGGGTGTAATATTCCACTTGACTTGACCCTGTCATACTTTTCCAATGTGTACGTCAATGTCAAATTTCTCTTCAAAGAAGTTTCGTTTTAGAACCATGAACTAGCCCCTTTTTGAATGCATGATTGAATGCGTTTTTCACTTTGCAATTGGTTTGTAACTTCTGAGGCTATTTTCAGTCTATTTTTTGCTGTCAGCAGATCCCCTTTTACAGCAGTTACAAATACCCAGATGTAATGCACCATCTGCAATGATTACACTAATTGCACTCATAATTTTAGACAAGGTCTTAATCGATGCTTTGGAAAGAAATAAAAAGAACTAGAAATGTCGTTATGGCGACTGGTATGCCTCCGCCATAATGCATGATTCCCCTAATAGGTCTATAGTACATGTGGACAATGTGTGATTACATTTTCACAAAATTGGCAAAATAATTAAAATAACAAGGTTGTCACAAATGTGTTGAATGTTCACCTTCCTTGACCTAGGTCTAATTGGATGAATAGGAGAGCATGTATTTGGAAATTTTAGGACTTAAACTTGACTTTGACCCATTCATAAGTTTATGCATTGAGTAATTTTCAAGGTATGGAGAAAAAGTGCAATTTCTGTATTGAATAGTAAAAAATTGTTACCATTTTCATCTGGCCTTTGCCCCTAAAATTCATAAGATAATCACTATCGGGCAGAACATGCATAAATATGTAGTAGTAAGTTTCAAGATACACGTAACTTGAGCCACTCCCGAGATATGGAGGAAAAAGTTAGTTCGATCAGCACTTTTACTTGATCTTTGACCTTTTGACCTTTAAGGCAAAAAAAAAAGAAAAAAAAAAGAAACTTCCCAGAGAATCTGTATTGGGTTATATATGCATAGACCAAGTGTAAAAAAAAAATAATCCTGCTGGCATTGAATAAATATGAGCGAAATAGTAACATTTTGACGTGTTGCCCTTGACCTTTGACCCCTGACCTTTGACCCAATGAACCCTAAATTCTCTAGAAAATCACTGCCAGTCAGTACATGTATATACACTATGTTCCATGAGGATACCTTGAACAATTTCCAAGGTACAGAGAAAAAAGTGAAATTTTAATATTCTTACTTGACCATTTGACCTTTGACCTCATGACCCAAAACTTTCACCAGAGAATCTTAATTGCGTAATACATGTATACGCTAAGTTTCAGGAAAATATCTTCAGGCATTGCATAGATATGGTGGAAATAGTGAATTTTATGCATTTGACCTTGACCTTTTGACCTTTGACCTTAAGCATGTGCGCCCAAAAGTTGATAGGCACAACTTCATCCCCTAATACACATACATGCCAAGTTTCATGAGGATACCTCAAAAGGTTTTTTAGTTACGCTGTCCACAAAATTCATTACGGACGGACGGAAGGACGGACGGACAACCAAAAAACATAATGCCTCCGGCACCACTTCGTGGCAGAGGCATAAAAACAGAGTAAATCTCCATCCCGAATATATGCTAACAGTTTCTCTGTGAAAAAGAGACAGTCCACAGATTCCCAGTGCTCATCAGCTGTTTGTGAGCCAGAGATCAGAGCTGAACTGCCGTCTCACCTGTAGCAATTGACGCCATCTTGGTTCCTCTTTAGGGTATAGCAGGTCTTGCAGGCGAGGCGGAATCGATTCTGCTCCAGCCATTTCCTGGAGACTTGCGACAGAGGCTGCCCCAAATCCTGAGAGGACCGTCCTGCACTGCCTGGCTGCCTCTGATCACGAGGTGAGGAAGTCAAAGACAGGGATGGGTCACTGTCTCTCCTCGCACTGGCATTTTGGCCTGTGTCTGTGGACCCAGATTGATTAGATGATGATCCTCGGCGACCTGGCTTGCTTTTCTTCTGACAAGATATAACATGCATATACATAATGTATAGACATGGACAATATAAAGTTGCACTATGAAGCTGCTTTGTTTGAATATTCAGTCTGTCTCCAATAACTCCTTGAAAGAAAATGAACATACTACATACATTAACATACAGGCTGTACTTGCAAAAACATGAACTCATTCACACACACATGTAAATATTGGCAATAGAATACATTCATTCATCATGTGACAGTTCTACAGCATCTGCATCACGGTTAATTACAATGTACGTAAGCTTCCTTTTCATAGGAAACAGGGACTAATCCAGCATGTTCCTCATCTTAATTATTCACACCTCAGGACTTATAGGACCTACATGTATATTTGAAATTTTCTGACAAAATTCTTACAACCATCATTTAACACAAAGGCTGACATACACTGTATTTATTAGAACATGGAACCCTGCATCCTACAAATATATACTTTAAAAACTCTTTGTTATCATAAACTAGCCTGTCACTTGCCATGTGACTTTGCAGGCATTACGATTAATCCCTTATTAAACTTAGCCTTAAAAGCAAAATGAGCAACCCAACTGAACTAAAACAGTGCAGCAATCCCTTACATTATGATGTTAAAGTAAGAACTGAGAGGAATACATCATCCCTAGTCACTGCATGATAATGTCTTTCATTTTTTATAACCCGTTGAGGAGGGTATGATTTTGCTATAACACACATTTCCCATAGACACTTGCCCGAGTATACTCGGGACTCATCCTCAAAGGGTTAATAACCCATGACCATTCAAGAAGAGAGCACATCAGCGGATGTGCCGACCACGGAACTTTGCACAGTAACGCTAAGGGCAAGTTAATATGCATCCTTGGGTTGCTGGAGCGAGCCACTGGGCAAGAAAAGATGGTCCACCAGAGTTTGGTGGCTGTTCAAAGGCACCTCTGATCACCTCTGATCTACTGTACATACTCAAAGGCATTTGCATGCATGATGCATGCATAGGCCTACACACGCAGGCACACACATGCAAACAAATGTTTCCCCCTTGAGAACCAGAAGCTGACTGTGTATATACCAACAAATGTATTTACCACATACACAAAAGTACACAAAGACACAAAGAACAGAAGGTGACATGAAGCAAGGTGCTCTATTTTAAACATACATTGCTTCAACAGACCAGACAATATCAAAATTCATTTTTAACAGGAATATTTTTTTCATTGCATGTTACTGATATACATTATAGCAAATTCATGTCCTTTTAAAGAGACCTTAGCAACTTTTTGTTATCATAAAGCTTAAATTGTTCAACAATAGAGGCAAATATATAGATAGACCACCATCATTCAAATTCTGAACAAAAAGAAAAGTTGGGTCTGGAAATTACCTGTTGCTGCAGTACAGCACACCAAACTTTGTCCATGTCTGGTACCTGTGCACATGTGTGTAAGTGTGTGTGTGTGTGCATGTATGTGTGTGTGTGTGTGCCTCTTGTCTGCATATATATGTGCACATATGACAGCTTGCCACTTCAATATCCTACTTAGTATTCACCAAGGCTAGAGTCATTCACACACTCTATCATGATTCTTAACCCGTTGAGGACGGTTTGATTTGGCTATAACACGCATTTCCCATAGACACTTGCCCGAGTATACTCGGGATTCGTCCTCAATGGGTTAACATGACTCTTTTTATCTACACCACAGAAACTTCCAAATACTTATGATATCTTTGCTTTCTTTACTTTTCCCTCTCTCCTTTTCCACTTCTCCCTTCAATTGACCTTCAACTCCTACATGTTTTGTGTCTATATTATGAATAGAATGATATGACAAGACAGTGATAGTTATCCAGGGTAGCATATTTGGTGTTTAGGCAGCTCTTCCAGAGGGCCCTGTGTTGTGTTTAAGACATATGCACATTATAATGTTTATTACTATAGAGGGCGCTTACCCCTATATGTAAAAGCGTGTGACACCGGAGCCATGTTTACCCAGAATAAACCTCGAACTATCCTCACAGAAAAGGCCTGATGTTTTGTTTATTTGAGTGATCCCACATAAATTGGCGACGAAGATGGCTACAATAAGTATTCCTGCACCCACACCTTTCCTGTCGACGCCGGGTGAGCCTCCAGTGAGTTGGCCAAGGTGGGTTTCCAGTTTCAAAACTTACCTGATCGCCTGCGGCTTAGATGGCACAGCTGTCAGCGATGAGCGGCGCCGGGCAATCCTCGTCCATTGCCTGGGGACAGAAGGGCAGCGGATTTTCGCGCAGCTTGACCCTGCAGGTACGTGTACTAGTTACAGTGAGACTCTCAAAGCACTTGATAGTCATTTCGGGTCCAAGACAAGCACCATTATTGAACGGTATAAATTCAGGCAACGTGTCCAAGGACCTGGGGAGCCCATAGCCCAGAACGTAGCGGCTCTGAAAAGCCTTGTAGTGGACTGCAAGTTTGACAGATTAACAGATGAAATGGTCAGGGATCAACTGATCGAAAAAACTTCAATCCCTCGGGTCAGGGAGAGGTTGCTTATGGAGGATGACTCCCTAACATTGGACAAAGCGGTGAAACTGGCGACTCAGATCGAAACAGCAATCAGTGATGCCAAATGTTTGAATGCTACTCGGAGTCAAACGCAAAGCGACTCTAGCAAAGGGCAGCCAGTACAGGGGGTAGGCCTACAGAAAAAAGGACAGACCCCCACATACAATAGCAAAGGTAATTGTTGGAACTGTGGTAGATCACATCACCATAAGGCTGACTGTCCCGCCACAGGGAAAAAATGCGGAGCATGTGGGAAATTCAATCACTTCGCGAAAGTATGCAGGTCAAAGAACAAGCAAAAACCAGTGAAACATGTTGAAAGTCATGAACCTGCCTATCCAGAAAGTGTCTACACAATCAATAACAATGCAAACTCAGGGAACTTCAAGCGTTGTGATGTTGAGATTGGGGGAAATGTAATTAGTACCGGTAGCAGGAATTCCTCTTTCCACTGTCCATTCTCATGGAAGATTAGCTGTAGATTCAAATTCAAGCTGTTGGGGAGGCTGTAGCTGCTCCATCATGTAAAATCAAATGAAGAAATCCGCATGCATCCACAAACCACGTCACAATCCTTGTACGTTATAGTAATAGGACAATTTCTGGCTGGTGTATCCGGTCACACGAAGTCAGCACCTTTCTGCAGGAATCTCTGTTAAGATCAATTTTCAATACGTCATTGCCACAATCCACGCAGAGACTCTATCATCTCGGTTCATAGAGATATATAGGCCTACTAGTACCGGTACTATAATTCCCAGAAATATCTCAAAGTCCGATCGGTATAAGACTTACCATTGCGCAGGTATATATCCACTGCACTAACACACACAGTCCCACTCATAGTAATTTGCGTAAATATGTCTCATGGAGCTTAACATATCACATGGCAGGAGTTAATTGACACAATTTCCGATGCAAAAACGTTTGCTCCACTCCTGATACTATGTAACATTGCTTGGTCCTTTATAGAGACTACCATTAACATCTTGCGGGTTCACAATCACTCACCATTCAGTTGGTACCGGGTAATCATGTTCGATTCATCATCTTCTAGCTGACACTGGATACTACTAATATAAGGCTCATACTGAACATTGCAGCTACACTTGATCCACCATAATTGCAGGCTCTTCAGTTTTCACACAAAGTTAGGACATTCTGTTACTGTGTGACATTAAAATATGGGATAAAATGAGAAACTTGCTTACCTGCTGATAAGAATGATGGAGGAGAGACATAGACCCTACTGGAGTTGTGCATGGAGTGGTGTAGGAATGATGATGGCCAACGTTTATTTCAAAGCTGGTTTAACCAGGGAGGTAGGCACCTCATTGGTCTAACCACAAGGTCATCATCACACCATACAGTCTCTCCCCCAGTCTCTTGGCCTGGCCCATACATTTTCTTAATGACACACAAATATATATTGTATATGAACTCCTGGTTTCAAAGACTATGTTTGCTGATGTCTTCCTGGTGATACAAATGATCAGATTTTTGAAACTACAAGTTTTCTGATGGCTTCCTGATAACTGTTTTTATTTGCCAATGTCATCTTGATGGTTGATGCTTTGCCATCAGTAAGACATCAGCTACCTGATGTCTTCCCGATGGTTAGGTGAGAAGCTGTTTAAAAAACCGAGTTTGCTGATGTGCTCCTGACAGTTATCAATTGGCCATCGGCTAGCCGATGTCTTGTCGATAACTGGGTTAGAAACGATCAGAAAGACATCAGCTACCCGATGTCTTCCTGATGTTAGGTGAGAAGCTGTTTCAAAAACTAAGTTTGCTGATGTGCTCCTGATAGTTATCGATTGGCCATCAGCTAGCCGATGTCTTGCTGATAACTGGGTTAGAAACTATCAGGAAGACATCGGGTAGCGGGTGATTGCTGATAGCTACCAAATCACTGCCCAAATGCTATCCGATAACCATCGGATGATCATCCGATGGCTATCGGATGGTATTCTTTTTTGGTATGGGTACTGCCTCTTCTCATTGATGTTGGGGCGAAGGTCTCTATCTTGAATGAGCATGTCTATCATGAGAACTTATCGCAGTACGCGCTCAACCCTACAACTGTGTCACTTCAGGCATATGATGGCACTGGAATTTCAGTGCTTGGAACAGTCACAGTCCCAGTACAGTACAAGCATGTTAGACTGGAGCATTTCACATTCTACGTGACAAATGGACAAAGTTTGATGGGAGTGAACTTGTTTGATCAACTCGGTTTCCAACTGCATGACCCCAAGGGTGAGCAAATTCAGACAGTAGCGGAAGACTACACATCAAGGTATCCGTCCGCCTTTCATGGTTTTGGTGAATGCGTTGGCTATTGCCATGCCCCCCGGATTGACCCCAGTATAAAGCCTGTTTCACAGGGACTGCGGAGACTTCCCTTTTCTGTGCGTGAGGAAGTCTCACACGAGCTCAAACGCTTGGAATCGGACAATATGTGACAGTGCACCTCAAAACAAACAAAAAGTCGCCAGACATGAATTTTTAGTTAAGACCATATTCTGAAAGAGCAGACTTTAAGCTTTAAAATGATGTATAACTCAAATCAAATGGACACTCCTAACCTATCTAAATATTGGAAAGAAAGCACAACCTCAGAAAAAGTGTGAACTGAGAAAAGAGGCTCTGAAGTACAGTGTCTATTCAAGCGCTTAATCTTTACCAAACCGTGCTGGCTGTTGGATGAATGGAGCAAAAAACAGGAAGTAAACCACTGGAGTAACAACAATGAAGGGATTACCAGATTAAACTGAAATTAAGCATGCCTCATTAACACATTCTGTCCATAATTAATGCCAACTTTCAAAGCAGTAGCACTATCCTTGCAAAAGTTATTAGAGTTGAAAGTGAAGAGTGTGGACAAGGTTTTTCAGAAATGAAAAAGGGATTCTGAAGACACACCTAATCACACTATTCTATCAAAAATGTTTGAGATAAACTGCTAAAACACACATTTTCCTGCCCGTTTTATGATACCAAATTTTAGCATAATGTAAAAGAAGACCTGCTCTTTCAGAAAATATGAAAAAGTCAAGTTCGGCTAGGTTGACCCATTTCACTTGTTTTCAGTCCTCACGCAAAATCAGTGTGTGCGACTTTATGTTCGTTTTGAGGTGCACGGTCACATATTATCGAGCGAGTTGATTCCTCTTCCTGGATATCAAACCTTGTCATTGCCAGGAGGAAAACTGGTGAACTGAGGTTATGCGTGGACCTCAAGGCAGTCAATAAAGCGGTCATTCCTGACAAATACCCACTCCCTACGCTAAATGAACTATCAGCTAAATTTCATGGGGCGACTGTCTTCACGAAATTGGACATGCGACGGAGTTACCTGCAAGTCCCCCTGGCAGAACAAAGCAGACACCTCACGGCGTTTGTCACACACGAGGGCGTGTATCAATACCGACGAATGCCGTATGGCTTAAGCTCAGCCCCTAGCGCATTTCAAAAGATTGTCTCATCTGTCTTGAAAGGAATCCCGGGAGTCGTAAACCTGCTCGACGACGTGGTCATTTATGGGAATGATCAGGCTCAGCATGACCAACGTCTGCAGGAAGTGATGTCGCGCCTGACAAAGCACAATTTGACCCTCAACAAGGACAAATGTACTTTCGCAGCTCGAGAAATCGACTTTCTCGAGTACAGAGTATCCGCGGAAGGAGTCATGCCCATGCACGACAATGTAGAAGCGATTCGCAAATTGAAGGCACCAACAAACGCAAAGGAATTGAGTTCATTCCTGGGAAGCACCAACTACTACCGCAAGTTCGTACCACAATACGCGGATATCGCGGAACCGCTCCAGCAGCTGTTACGCAAGGACGCACAGTGGGTTTGGACACCCGCTCAGCAGAACGCCTTCGAATCGCTAAAGGACAAGATCGCGTCTCCCCCCGTTCTCGCACATTTTGATCCAGACGCGGTTACGTTCGTCACAACAGACGCATCGGGGACAGCGGTTGGCGCTGTTATGTCGCAAATTGTCGCGGGAACTGAACGTCCGGTCGCGTACGCGTCACGTACATTGACGGAAACAGAGCGCAAATACTCTACAGGGGAACGCAAAGCCCTGGCATGTATTTTTGCATGCGAGCATTGGCATATGTATCTCTATGGTCGCAAATTCAAACTCCGCACCGACCACCAGGCGCTGACAACGCTCCTCGCCACATCAGGATCGGGTCATCGGCCCTTGCGCATATACAGGTGGTCAGACCGGCTTCACCAGTACAATTTCGAGGTGGAGTACGTGTCCGGTTCGCGCAACAGAGTAGCGGATATGCTGAGTCGCGCTACAGCAGACGCACAGGAACACACACAGCGGAGCAACAGTGATGACGCGGAAGAGTATGTGCAAGCGATCATTACGCACGCAATCGCTAAGGTTGTCACGCAAGTGGAATTGAAAGCGGAATCGCGCACAGACGATGTACTGCAAAGGGTTCGCCTGTACCTGCAAACAGAATGGCCCAGTGAAATTTCGGACGCATTTAGCGCATATTACAGAGTCAGACATGAACTCTCAGTTGCAGATGATGTGATAGTCATGCGCGGAACACAAGTGGTCATTCCAAAGACGCTTCAGCAGCGAGTGCTACAAATAGCACACGAGGGACATCCTGGAATAGTAAGGATGAAACAGAAATGTCGCACAGCGGTATGGTGGCCGGGCATAGACAAACGCATTGAACAACACGTCAAAGATTGCGAAAGCTGCAGTTTGAGCGAAAAAGCAGGCAGCGCAAGGCCCGCCCCTCTACAAACCGTACCATGGCCGCAAAAACCATGGCAAGCACTTCAGGTCGACATCTTCGGCGAAGTTGTTGCCGCTCCACACCACGAACGATTTCTGGTCGTTGTGCATGACATGCATAGTAAGTGGCCGGAAATTGCAACTACTGGTACAGTCACTACGAACTCAATCATCAACATTCTTGAGAAAATCTTCACACGATGGGGACTACCAGAGTCGATCACCACTGACAACGGTCCGCAGTTTGTTTCGGACCAGTTTGAAGCTTTCCTCGCTGGATATGATATCCGTCACAATTTGACATCGTGATACAACCCGCAAGCGAACGGTGGTGTTGAGCGCCTGAATCGCGTCCTGAAGGAGAGCATCAAAGCGAGTATCGCGGAGGGGAAGAGATTTGATGAAGCAATCCAGATCTTCCTCCGTACGTATCGGTCGACACCGCACGCGACTACAGGCATGACGCCGGCAGAACTGATGATAAATCGGAATCTTCGGTTGGGGTTGAACGTTATGCAACCTAGGACCCCACCAACTGCCAAGGTGAAGGCAAAAGCATCCGAAATCGCAGCACGCCAAGAAAGAGCGAAAGCGTATACGGATCAACGACGACGCGCACGACAACCACTATTCAAAGTGGGAGACTGGGTTCGTGTCGCGCGGCCTTTCAGGAAGCACAAGCTCGCATCAGCACTGTCTCCTCCAAAGCGAATCAAAAAGCTGATTGGAAGCAATGCGTTTCTTTTGAGCGACAACACAAAGTGGAACGCGAGACGTCTAGTAGCGAGCAAACCTGGAAGCGAAACTGACAACGATGTCGGTTTCCCCTTCCCCGTGGTCGAAGAAGATCATCGACAACATGAGCGCGGTGATGTCCAACCACGACGCTCAGAACGACAACGACGTCGGCCCCGGTATTTGAATGATTATTGGTGAACTAAAACCACGAACAAATAACGCAGCATGACCTTTAGGATTCACGCTAAATACAGAAAACTCAAAAAATAGATTTCAGGCTTATCGGACACTTATTGGACTCATGAACAATTGATTACGCTATTTTGGACATTGAACATTTGGACTCTCTTTATTCTCTGGAATATATATATCCCTGCCTTTAAAAGGGGGAAAATAGGTTGTGTTTAAGACATATGCACATTATAATGTTTATTACTATAGAGGGCGCTTACCCCTATATGTAGAAGCGTGTGACACCGGAGCCATGTTTACCCAGAATAAACCTCGAACTATCCTCACAGAAAAGGCCTGATGTTTTGTTTATTTGAGTGATCCCACACCCTGTAATCATTATCACCCTACAATTGTAATCTTGTTAGGCTTCCATTTTTACATCTGAGTGAAGAGGGAGATCATACCTAAATGTATTGTCCAATAATGTATAGAAAAACAAGTGGCAGGATTTGAACTAGGAATCTCTTGACTGAAAGTCCAGAGACTTATCCACAATACAACAGTGTTCCAAACTGACTTAAAGTATGTTATTGGACTGCAAAGAGTCTGGAATGAATTAAATTTGCATACGGAAATGAAAAAGATCCATCAATGTGGACAAGATAACTGTTTCTATCTTTAATCAGAATGTATGATGGGTGGAAGAGAGCACAAGTCCAAAGATTAACTAATACCTGCTTCCGTTTTGTCCCTGTCTTCATATGTTCCTGGGCGATCCAATCCATGTCAATGTCATTAGAGTTGGTGGAGGCATTTCTGGTGGATTGGATGATGGATGCATTTTGCTCCAGCTCCTCATCTAACACCTGCCTCAGCTGGCTGGCACTCCAAACGTTGAAATACTGAAGCACAACTTGCTGAAGGGGAGGCCAGCAAAAATCAATATACAGTGCAAAGCAAACATCATACACACAATCCTGTTCCATTCATCACAAGGTACAAATTTGCAGACCATCTACTTTTGCTGTTCGTTTAATTGAAAGGGTGCCCATTGTACATCACTTTTATGTTGTATACAAAAACCTTGCCAAAGTCAATGTATCTGGGAGAATGAAAATTTGTCATTAACTTACTTGATGGTTGACTTGTACATAAGACAAATGGTTAATTTACAGTCATTACACATGCTTACACCGAGTTTGTAGCAACTACTAGTACATGTACATAATAAGTCAACTTCAGTTGCAAACTAATTATGCATACACCAGTTTAATTCACAGATAATGTGACAAGGACTGCTGATGCTGTGAATTTTTGGAACGAAATTATATTTGAACTTCTTCACTTTCACTCTATGACAGAGACAATTCAAACAATCAGATAGGCAAGTTAAGGTATGAAAATTGCAATTTAGTCCCTGTTTAACAGAGTGTTTCAAACCAGAGTTAGTGCAACAACATCCGGGCAATCTCTTTTTACCTTGCCTTTTAAAACAGTCCTGTAAAATGTCGCTTGGACATTGTAGCGATAACTTTTGCCAAATTCTACCTCAGGGTAGTTACCCAACAGTCCCCTGACATTACCCAGACAACCCTTCTGTTAAAACACTCTTGCGGTAACATTCTTTTGATACACTCAACACTCAACACATATGCCCAAGTCACATTCCAGCAGAATTTGATAAAGTCACAACTTCTCAGTAATGAATGAGTACAGCAAAATGAATGTTCATTAGTTCTCATAATTATATCTGAATGGTTGCTACCTGCATTCTTCGACAAACTTTCACATGAAAACTCCTGACTTCTGGAACCCATTTCATAAAAAAGTGATATGACAGCAATTCTTGCTGGAATGGAAACTGTCATAGCAACGAGAAGAATCCAGCTTCCTGATTGGCTGTTGCCATTGAAAGTTGCCATTCCAGCAAGAGTTGCCATCCTAACATCTTTTATGAAATGGGGCCCAGGTATCCTAAATTCCCCTAAATAACGGGACAAAAACATCTTAATAACAAAGCTTCAAGTATGATGCCAGTTCTAACCAACCACTTTGAACCAAGAGGTAGAAGGAAAAAAAAATATGTCATGAGTAGATGAGTCAAATACTGTATACGCCGAATATTTCGTGAGGTTTTTATTTTCGCGAATTTCGCTAGTCAGCTGCTATTCGCGAAATTAAAAACACGTGAAAATATTAAAAAAATTAAAAACACGTGAAAATAATGCCGATATGAATGTGACGTACGCGCATACATTTCTCCGTTCAGTATAGGACTCCATGATCGCAAATTTAACCACTCGCGAAATTGTCAGGAAGTCCCGATTCGCGAAAATTTTGACTTGTGAAATATATGGCGTATACTGTAAACTCTTCTATGTGTCTCTCGTATCAATGACGAAGTCGTTTGGTACCATTTGTATTGGAGCCAGTCTCAGAAGCTGATGGTAACATTCTCGCAGTTTGGCTGCCACCCTCTCGGAAGGAGGCTTACTCAGGAGTGCACGTTTAAATTCAATGACAGACGTGAGAGTCTGCCGTTCGTCACATTCCCATGACACTGCACAGAGAAAAAACAAAAACAAAGCAAATGTTGACAGTGACTCGACACAACTTAACTTTTCCAGTCTAAAGACTCCACACTTTAAACTGATCTCTCTACAGCTAGAGGATAGCATTCTGATCCTTCCTTTTCTCATGCCCCTCTTCTTTGCTTCTTCATAACCTCATCTCTTCTTCCCTTTCCTTCACCCTCTTCCTTTTTTCCCTCTCTCTTCCTCTTCCCTATGTTCTCTCAATGTTCTCTTCCTCCTCCCAAGTCTGTAATCTTACATGACTGGTGCTACTGTCACTTTACAAGGACCTGCCTGCATAGATGTACATCACTACAAAACAACCATCTTCCATTCTGTAGCAAGTTCCTTGGAAGGCATCTCAGCCTTGGTTTGTTCTAGTTATTGGCTTGAGTGACTTGTACAATCATACCAAAACATTGACCAGACTAACTGCTATGATTGCAAACACACAGTCAGAACAGCAGCCAAGTATGCCACCACACTGAATGAACAATACCTCAGAATGCACACCCAACACTGATTCAAGGACGTACATGTAAATATGAAATGTACTCTATCATGTGATAGTTAATGACACATGCAAAATGTTTGAATTTGGTATTTGTACCCATATTTTCTCAGAGCACAACACTTGTGTAGTAGGTTTCAACAGGGATGACTCACCGTTTTGTACACTGCATTTGGCAATCTGAAGGAAACGCACGCAACAATCTGGCCTTCCTGTATGTCTATTTGCCTAGAGGGGTGAAAGAAATTATAAAAAGTGATTAAAAGTTTCAATTGGCTGGTTTACTGAGGTGATTGAATTAGCAGATTTATTTATTTATTTTTTTATCGTTTAGGAAAATGTGATAATTTTGTTTGATTCTCATATTCTTATCGAAAATTTCATTACTTGGAATCAAGTTTGCAGCATTGCTGGTAGTTCTTCAATACACTTTGGATCTCAAACTCATCTGCTAGTTGACAAATGACGCACATGTCTAAGTGCTGGAGTCGGAATTGTGCACGTAATGTAACTATGGAATGCCTAACCCACGAAGCGAAGCCGAGTGGGTTTAGGCGAAATTCCATAGTTACCGCATACACACTATTCCGACTGACGCAAGAAAAGACAAGTGCGTCATCTGTGTTATAGAATGCATTATTTAGGGATATTTTTCTTGCCAAAGTCCATTTTTCTATCATGTTACCCAATGGCAAATTTACTGGATGCATTTCCTCTTGGCTTGCCATAGACAAGAGCCCGAAAATCATGCATCCAGTATTTACTAGATGCATAATTCTTAGCCAATAGGCAACTTGTACTGAGTGCACGAACGCTAGCTTGATGCGTAAACCTTTGCGACGTGTACAAGTGCGCATACTCTTGCTAAAGGTGCGCTATAACATGTTTACCACTGTGACTCAGCATGCAGACACCAAAAAATCAGCTCTCGACGAATGAGACTGCAGAATTCTCGCTACCAATTCTATAATGCATGATCACATGAAAGAGCTTCACATGATTACATGCATTTTCAACTATTTCAAAATGTTGGTATATTCGATACTCCTACAATACATACTATTTGGAATATATGACATCACTTCTTATGACATTTTCCAAATAGGACACAACCGGTACCCTGTCAAATGATGTAACAAAGCAATTGTGACCAAAGATTATAAACAAGCGTGCACTGCAGTGTGTCAAGATGAGTTGTGTTGCATAGTGATGGGAACTTAGCTATCTTAATTGGGAGGCCTGTTGAAAATATCAGACAGTTACACCATGGTTGCGAACAGACAGCACTTTATTCAGAACAACTCTCTTGCTCAGCCATGTTCCTTATGGCTATCGTCAGCCAGTGTGTATTACAGTGTGTGTGTGTGTGTGTGTATGTTGCCATAGCCTGTTACACAATACTTTGCAGTGGCACATTATTACTCATTATGTGATGACATAAATGGTATACCGGGGTACCAAATAACAAGGCAAGTGCCAAAATGTGTCTCGCCCTTGTGGTGACCATCCACTCCCCAAGGGACATCTACCATCCAAGTTTGGTCACAAACGGACCTATGGATCAAAAGTTATGACCTATAATAGAAATGCGCCATAAAAACTTAACATCGGGCTCTAAAAGTTCGTTGACCCATGCTTGTGACCACTGACCTTGTGGTGACCATCCAATCCCCAAGGGACATCTACCATCCAAGTTAAGTCACAAATGGAGTTATGGATCAAAAGTTATGACCCATAATAGAAACGCGCCATAAAAACTTAACATCGGGCTCTAAAACTTCGTTGACCCCTGCTTGTGACCTTTGACCTTGTGGTGATCATCCACTCCCCAAGGGACATCTACAATGTACCATCCAAGTTTGGTCACAAACGGACCTATGGATCAAAAGTTATGACCCATAATAGAAACATGCCATAAAAACTTAACATTGGGCTGTAAAAGTTTGTTCACCCATGCTTGTGACCATTGACCTTGTGGTGACCATCCACTCCCTAAGGGACATCTACCATCCAAGTTTAGTCACAAACGGACCTATGGATCAAAAGTTATGACCCATAATAGAAACGCGCCATAAAAATTTAACATTGGGCTCTAAAAGTTTGTTGATCCCTGCTTGTGACCCTTGACCTTGTGGTGACCATCCACTCCCCAAGGGATATCTGCCATCCAAGTTAGTCACAAATGGAGTTATGGATCAAAAGTTATGACCCATTATAGAAAAGCGCCATAAAAACTTAACATTGGGCTCTAGAAGTTCGTTGACCCATGCTTGTGACCATTGACCTTGTGGTGACCATCCACTCCCAAAGGGGATCTACCATCCAAGTTTGGTCAAAACTGGAGTTATGGATCAAAAGTTATGACCCATAATAGAAACGTGCCATAAAAACTTAACATTGGGCCCTAAAGTTCATTGACCCCTGCCTGTGAGCTTTGACCTTAAGGTGACCATCCACTCCCCAAGGGACATCTGCCATCCAAGTTAGTCACAAATGGAGTTATGGATCAAAAGTTATGACCCATAATAGAAAAGCGCCATAAAAACTTAACATTGGGCTCTAAAAGTTCGTTGAGCCATGCTTGTGACCATTGACCTTGTGGTGACCATCCACTCCCCAAGGGACATCTACCATCCAAGTTTGGTCAAAAATGGAGTTACACGTATGGATCAAAAGTTATGACCCATAATAGAAACGCGCCATAAAAACTTAACATTGGGCCCTAAAGTTCATTGACCCCTGCCTGTGAGCTTTGACCTTAAGGTGACCTTCATACATGGTAAAATGTGAAACTTTGTATGACCCCTCTTCCCTCGAAGTTTGATTGCAATTGAAGCCCAGAGTAAAGAGTTATTGAAGTTTTTGTAGCGTAACGGACAGACAACGGACGGACAGATGCCGCAGGCGATCCCTTAGTCTCCCCTCACCTCCAGTGAGCTCGACAAAAGTCAGCCATTTTGTTGAATAATTTTTTTTTTTTTTAAAGGTTGTACCCCCGAGTGCCAAAAAGAGGAAATTATTTTGGTGCTGCACTGCACTGAAGCACACGCTAGTGGTAGCACAGCGTGCCATGCACGCATAGTATAACATGCAGTGGCATGGGAATGACTATGTACACGCACACAGTTCATGCATTTTTCTCTGGCTGTCCTCGAGTGGACGTGAGGTGGCGCTACACAACGCGGTAATCTGGGGTACTACGGTACCCCGCAGTAACGCGTGATGCATCATGTGAAGGGCTCCACCTGAAGTCACATGCATTACACAGTGTTGCACTATAATCTTTGAATGTGACAGCATGATCATTCATGCTTCGTAAGGTCACTGTAGGATCCCTCCATAACATCATATCCACTACATGACTTCTCATCTCATTTTTTCCCCTTCTTAGGGCCCTGGTGCCTCTAATAGCACTATAATGGAGTCCCCTCTACCCATAGTTTTAACCAGAAACTCTCAAGGCCAACTATATCTGCATACTAATTCAGGTACCAGGTAGTGCTTGGGGAAGCTCTCAGTGTCAAAAGCAACACTTGCATAGATATACTAACATACGTACTGTATGTATTTAACTTGAATGATATAAAATATAAGTATTCAAACCAACCTATCACTCTTCAAGTTTATTGTTGCTTTGACAACTGTATGATAAGTAATTGTGGTGGGGCTGGAGGAATGAAGAGCTAAAAATTAAAGACATCTCAATGGTGAAAATTAAAGACACATGGGTAATCAGCAAATCGACATACACGTAGTATGATGGCATAGAATAGTTTCCCCCACCCCTTTTCTATTCTTCCCCCCCCCCAAAAAAAAAAACCCAACCAAACAAACAAACAAACAAACAAACACACAAGTGCACAAACACACACACACACACATAAAAGGAGGGGGTTCTGAAAGTAGCACCCCTGTGGTTTAATCCTTACTGCGCATCTACACTGTAAACCCCAGGAATTTATCTGGCATTTGAATTGTAAGCATTTCAAAATTGTTTGAAAAATACATTGATACTAGAAATGTCGCTAAGACGACTGGTATGCCTCCGCCATAATGCATGATTCTCCTAATAGGTCTATAGTACATGTGGACAATGTGTGATTACATTTTCACAAAATTGGCAAAATATCAAAATGACAAGTTTGTCACAAATGTGTTGAATGTTCACCTTCCTTGACCTAGGTTTAATTGGATGAATAGGAGAGCATGTATTTGGGGATTTAAGGACTTTAATTTGACTTTGACCCATTCATAAGTTTATGCATTGAGTAATTTTCAAGGCATGGAGAAAAAGTGCAATTTCTGTATTGAAAAGTACATTGTTACCATTTTCATCTGGCCTTTGACCCTAAAATTCATAGGATAATCACTGTCAGGCAGAACATGCATAAATATGTAGTAAGTTTCAAGATAACTTGAGCCACTTCAGAGATATGGAGGAAAAAAGTTCGTTCAGCATTTTCCCTTGATCTCTGACCTTTTCACCTTTGAGGCAAACAAAAAAAGAAGAAAAAAAAAGAAAGTTTCCAGAGAATCTCTATTAGGTTATACATGCATACACCAAGTGTAAAAAAAAAATAATCCTGCTGGCACTGCATAAATATGAGGGAAATAGTAAAATTTTGAAGTGTTGCCCTTGACCTTTGTTCCCTGACCTTTGACCCCCATGAACCCTAAATTCTCTAGATAATCACTGCCAGTCAGTACATGTATATATACTATGTTCCATGGAGATATCTTGAACAATTTCCAAGGTACGGAGAAAAAAGTAAATTTTTAATATTTTCACTTGACCTTTTGACCTTTGAACTTTAATCTCATGACCCCAAATTTTCACCAGAGAATTTTAATTGGGTAATACACGTATACACTAAGTTTCAAGAAAATATCTTCAGGCATTGCATAGATATGGTGGAAATAGTGACATTTTACGTATTTGACTTTGACCTTTGACCTTGAGCATGTGCACCCAAAAGTTGATAGGCACAACTTCACCCCCTAATACACATACATGCCAAGTTTCATTAGGATACCTCACAAGGTTTTTTAGTTACGCTGTCCACAAAATTCATTACGGACGGAAGGACGGACGGAAGGACGGACGGACGGACGAACGGAAGGACGGACGGAAGGACGGACGGACGGACAGACGGGCGGACAGACGGGCGGACAACCCGAAAACATAATGCCTCTGGCACCACTTCATGGCGGAGGCATAAAAACATATGATGATTATACTGATATTAACAATTCACCATTGACAGAAATATTCAATCAAGACAGTTATATCAATTAATAAGTTTAGAATCATGAATTCAGGAAATTGCTGAGAAATAGGCTCATGTAACTTAAAGAGGGCACTCGAGAAATCCTTTTTGTTTAATAGGCTAGTGTGACATCTACTTCTGCACCCAGATACACTGACACTACTGCCTATAATTCAAATATAAAAGGCAATGAAATAAGAGGGTAATTTCAGCAAGCAGTCACCTTTCTTGAATAAAATGTAATTGTTTATACACATTTAAATCATTGGTTCTGGACTTTACTGTTTTAAATTCTGAGGACAGTTTCATGCCCGATCCTGGATGCTTCATCAGGCCATCTGATCAGTAAGTCAAGATGCAATAATTTAATTTTGTACCTTTATTGACCATTACATGGATGAATCCGAAATTACATCAATTGCTTACACAATTGTAATTATTTCTGGTTTTATCAATTATTTTAACCATTAGCCAGGTTCTATAGATTGTTACATTTTTTAGCCAAAGAAGGGTTTACTCCATAAAGGGAGACCAAGACTCTGCCCCCCGGTGGGGCTGGTGCCTATTTGAAGGAATTGAGAATCTATCCCCCTAGGGATGCTACCTGCTACATTTGGTAAAAATTAATCTCGGGGTTTTCAAAAAGAAGATGAAAATGTACAATTTAGGCCCCATTAGGACCCTTCCCAACCCTCTCCCCTGGGTCCCAAGGGGTGCAACCCTGATTCTGCCATGAATAAACTTGAAACTACAGTCATCAATGTACTAACTCATATTATTAACTTAGCTCTATCACTTTTGGTTCTAAAGGAGAAGATTTTTAAAGAATTCCTAATTTGGGGGATAAAGCCCCCTGGGGGCCTCCCAGGTGGGGCATGGTGCCCAATTGAACAAATTAGGGAGCTTTAGATTTTCATGATGGGGACGTTCAGATGGAAAAAACCCTATTCTGAGCATGCCCAGAATCGCTTATCAAAGTCGATCTTTTTTATAGCTCGCATCTCCTGAGTTTTTACTATGTGTTCTGGGCCATTTTTACATCCGCTCAATTTATGACGTAGAGAGCTACTTCATGCACCACTCATATGGGGGCGCCATTTTCTTGTTGATAGGTTGCGTCTTGGCATAATCTAAAGCCGCTTTTTCACACGGCGCAGGGAAGAGGAGAATGTCCAGCTCAAGCGTCGGCTCAAACGTCCGCGCCACAAATCTAACATTCCCTATTGAGATCCTATCCCCCTAGCAATACCTGCCAAGTTTGGCAAAAATCTGTCATGGGGTTCTCAAGAAGAAGATGAAAATGTACAATTTACAGCCCCATTAGAGCCCCTCCCCACCCTTCTCCCTTGGGTCCCAAGGGGGGCACCCCTGATTCTACCATGAACAAACTTGAAACTACAGTCATCAATGTACTAACTCATAGTATTAACTTAGCTCTATCACTTCTGGTTCTAGAGACGAAGATTTTTAAAGATTCCTTAGGCAAGACAGACAGTTTGTCGGTGGTAATCCAGAATGCGTCCGGCATGCACGCATTCTCCACTTCACTCCTGACCCACGCATTCTACCTGCATTCTGGAATGCCCTATTGTTACTCCCCTCAGCCTTGTGAATAGAGGCATTCCGTCGTATTCCGAGAATGGGGATTATAAAATCCTCTATTCAAAGCGTCCGGAATGCGTCCGAGAATGCAGACAGCTTATTGATACCATACTTACATAGCGGCTTCTTGCACGTGCGCTTCTATTGTCTTTGAATTTGACCCCGACCTAGCTTTATATGCATAGGGTTGGACCTACTACTCATCGACCGCCTATTAATGTTTATTTGCTTGATAAGAATATGTAACACAGAAATTCACGTCAAAAACTTGACCTACGTGATTGAGAAAATCCAGCTCTATCAAATGCCGTTGTTCCCTTTTCGATTTGAAGTTTCAGTGCAAAAATATCGCCGACGAACTTGCGTGGCCTCGTTTCAGCTCCTTGCGGTAACGCTCGTTATTAGGATCGACCACTGTTTGCATTGACAATGCAAACCGAGTTGTATTGAACACCGTGTTGTAAGAAGCTTTTTAGAAACTTCCATAGACATTACATTGTGATGCTGTCTTTATGATTCGGTGAAAATATTCATTTGAAATTTTGTCAGTGAATTTTCACGTTTTCCCACACCATCCTCATTTGGCTCCGTATAAAATAAATATTGAATGTTTGTTTTAAAATTTGGAAATGAATAACGGTAATATTCTGCTCCGTACAATGTTAAAATAGATAACGGATTGTTGCTTTTGCATTTTGAAATGATTTACAGTATCAATTGGCTCAGTTAGATGCTAAAATAAGTAGCGGATGTCTGTTCTTATGTTCGGAAATGAAGGATAGCATTCACCTTCGTAAGATGCTGAGAGGAAAAAAAAATAATGTAATGCTACGCAACTGCTGCCTATTATGTTAACTCCGGTATACGAAAACAAATATTAGAAAGAAAAAGAGGATGGAGGCACAAGCAGATGAGACAGGGATAGAATTGAACGACCAGAGAAAGCATTTGCCCACTCGAAATAACTACTAGTGTATGTGTACATTGTAGTGTATTTCACGGCACACCCATCTTGGTATGGCACTAGTACATTGCGCAATCATCACTCGAACAAGCCACATGGCGCACTACAGTAACCGACGACTGCTGCGTGCAGCGTTATGATTGGCGCAGCTAGTTGGAAACATCGCCGTGAACGTGAGACAAATACGTTGCTATCCCCGCGTACGATATGCGATACTGTACAGCGCGGTCATATCTTGATGTTTCTCGTTGTAATTCTGTTTCTGTTGCTATACTCATGTACTTTTACTTGCATTACTACAATGCAAATTCGATGTCGTTGGTATTGAATTTGAAGCTCACGGCCGGTCATGTGCCACGGTCTGTTGGCTGCTTCATAGAATCGCTGGTGAATTAATCCCTTTACTGTTAGGTTTTTACAGACAATAGACGGATTAATCCGGGTCACCCTTATTGTTGAAGCATTCTCGGTTTCATTCCGTAATGCCCGGCTTATTTCTAGGCCCAGTTAAGCTGGGCATTCCCAAGCGGCGGCCGGAATGGGTATAGAATGCACGCATTCTCGAGTGCATGCCACGGAGATAAGGGGCATTCCGAACTCATTCTGGATTTCCAAGGACCAACTGTCTGGCGCGCCTTAATTTTGGGGGGTTTGGGCCCCCCAGGTGAGGCACGGTGCCCATTTGAACAAATTGAGATCCTATCCCCTAGGGATGCTACCTGCCAAGTTTGGTGAGAATCGGCCATAGGTTCTTAACAAGATGAAATGTAAAAAGTTAACGCATGACACACAACGTACGACGTATGCCAGACGAAGAGCGATTGCAATAGCGCACTTGAGCCTTCGGCTCAGGTGAGCTAAAAAGGAAATGCTTGGGTACACACATTTGATTCTACATGGCACGTAAAGAAGTTGGATCAGATGAGGGTTAGTACAGAGAAGCTGAGATGGATCCATCAAAGTGCTGATTGTTGCTCTTCAAATAACCTCTTCCTTGCCACTGGCTAATCTTTTATAAAAGGCCCATTTCTACTACTGACAGAAAAAAAAATCACAAATACTGTGGCAACAGACAACTTACCAAAAGTATACAAGCATGTGCATGTCTGATATATGCTCTTTCTCGCCCCTTCTCATGTCTCTGTCCTCCAGAGTAGTCATCTTCCAGTAATATATTATACAGCTGCAGGCAATCAGTGAGTAACATGGCTGCATCATGCAATATAGCTGCATCCTGCAGCTTCACACCTTCCTCCAGCAAATATTCTGCTTCTTCCTGCAAAGTTGCTATGAAGTCAAGGATCCATCTCTGAAAAAGGAGGCAACGAGGCAATGACATGTAATACTGTATAAACAAGAGCTATATCTGGACTTGTGTCGAAAGACCTACGAATGCATCGTGTTTCTCTCACACTGACACTGAACTTGAGAAAAGCATTTTTGGCTATTTTTCTGTTTGAAATGAAGAGGGAAGTCCACTAATGGTTCATGTTGAGACTGTGTAAAAGAATGGCAAAAGTCTTCATTTGAATCTGACCTCATATACAGTAATCATAACAGGGAAGAGAGACTCCATGGTCAAGTTGTCTTGAACTTTATACTAGTACTTTTTCTACCTTACATGCAGTATGCAAGCATAGTATTTTATGAATCAGGACTTAAGACAATTCAGAAAAGAGTTTAAAGATGCAATCTAATGCTAGTAACCACAGCAATGGAAGAGACATAAAGATATTATCCCTTTTAAAGATGAATAGCAACTTTCAACCTCGTGTAAAAAATACACTGCATTTGTGTTACAGAAGGCGTTATTCTGGTGTCTTGATGATTTTGCGAACATTGGCTGATCTGCAAAATCTGTGAAAACAAAAGCCAAGTTGCAAAAGAAATTGGTGTATGCAGGAGATAGAAATCAAGCAAAGGAAATGGTAAAAATTTCATCAAAGTCTGACATGTAGACAGGACAGTTGCAGAATTCCCAAGTTTCTTGCATTTACCCAAGACTATGATATCTGTTGCGACCACATCATAATTGTGCAATTAAATAATGCAATTGAATTAATCAACTTAGATTTATACACAAAATTATCTTAAGAATCAATTTTTTTTATAATGATTTGGCAACTGCAGCCTCTACTGCCGTAAAAAAAAATCATTAATGTTATATCATCACAAAAGTTCAATAATTTCACACAAAAATTACATATTCTTCATTGCTTCAAGAAATTTGTGTGTGGGTGGTTGCAACCAAAATCACTGTTTTATGAAAGTACCTTACTCTAAATATAATTCACTGTCATCATATTTTTTGCTCTTTCTACAAAATCAAATCATATGTGGAATAGATTTTATAGCGTAAACCAAGTTTTATTTAACTATGAATTACTGAGAACAGTCTAATTCAACATACTTCAAATTAATATAATCATATTAACCCTTCTACATAGCAGCATAAAAAGTAAAATAAATAATTTAAAAGTGGTAGGCATAAACCTGGTAAAACAGACAGAAACAAGACACAAAGGGTCAAGTGCTCATCTGAGTATCACATTCAATATTCTTGCAGACTATTACCTTTTAGAAGTAGAAATTGGCAAACGGGGGGGGGGGGGGGGGTATTGAGTTCATTATTATTCTATCACACTGGCAATAATACTGCCAAATTTGTAGAAATCTAACAATGTGTTCTCCAAAAGAAGATCAAAAACTGACCCAAAATTTGGTCGTGGCCCTAAAAGGACCACCTGTGGATGTGCCATGCACAAACTTGAATGCATAGGTCTACTCACTATAATTACTATGAGCACTTTTTGCAATAGATTTAAAGATTCTCTGACTTGGTGGGTCGGGATCATCCCAATAGACCTACACCCACAAGTCATACAGCCCACAAGTTCGACAATGAAAAAAGATCCATTAGTCATACAGCTCACGAGTCATACAGTCCATGAGTTTGACACTAGGCAAATAAAGCCCATGAGTTTGACACTAGGTAAAAACAGCCCACGAGTTCGACAGATACGTGTACAACACAGGGTTTAATGTGTCGGTCTCATGGGCCTTGAGAGCTTAGTGTCGAACTAATGGGCTGTATGACTCGTGAGCTATACAACACATTAACTATATGACTTGTGAGCTGTATAACTCGTGGGCTATGACTCGTGGGTGTCGGTCTTGTGACGTGCACCTGGTGGGTCTCGGGTCCCCTGGAGGTCCAGGAGAGGACCCCCCACAAAAAACAAACAAACAAACGAACAAGCACATCAACAACAACAGCAACAAACAAACAAACAAAAAAAAAAACACACACACATACCTAGTACAGTGTACATACAAGATACATACATAAACATATATTTTATATACTTGAATATAAAAACACATATATACGATACTATTGTTTTTCACTAATGTAGATTATTTTCTTTCCTCTGCAAGCAATGTGAGTACAGATTTATTTCACTATTTCATTCTTGCAATAGAAATGCACAACTGATAAGAACACAAATATATTCTTTAAAAACAATACAAATGATAAAAAAGATAGCTACCTCTGATTGTAAGTCATGATAAATCCTCCACCTGCAGACAACCACACCGCTGCAGGGAGAAATGTGAAGATGTTAGTACCACAGGCATTAATATGTTTCCAATTAATTGATTTGATAAACATCTGTTTTGTTATATAATGGAAATTTCCTGTTACAAATCTTTAACATTCAGTCCAGTCTTATGAATTTCATGGGCCAGTGAAACAATACTACAGGCATAAATCCATTAGGACAACTCAATATTTGCATACTTTCAATTTCAGTAATCATATCGCACTAAATGTACCAAATGCTACTTCATGACTGTAAAATATTCTACCCTCATAGCACATAGCAAGTTGAAAAAAAATCGCTATGGCGACTGGTATGCCTCCACCATAATGCATGGTTCTCCTAATAGGTCTATAGTACAATGTCTTGACAATGTGTGATGACAGTTTCACGTAATAAAAATATCAAAGTGACAGGTTTGTCACAAATGTGTTGAATGTTCACTTTCCTTGAACTAGGTTTAATTGTATGAATGGCTATATTGTCTAAGAGTGCAGGTACATGTATTTGGGGATTTGAGGATTTCTCTTTGACTTTGACCCTTTTATAAGTTTAAGGAAGAAGTGAAATTCAGCACTTTCACTTGACCTTTTGACCCCCCCCCCAAAAAAAAAAAAAAAACTTCCAAGAGAATCTCTATTTGGTAATACATGCATACAGTAAGTTTCCAGAAAAATCCTGAAGGCATTGCATAGATAAGAGGGAAATAGTGACATTTTGAGGAGTTGACCGTGACCTTTCACCCCCCTGACCTTTGACCCATGACCCCTAAATTCCCTAGATAATCACTGCCAGTCAGTACATGTATATGTACTAAGTTCCATGAAGATACCTTGTGAGACATTTGTGAGATATGGAGAAAAAAAGTGAAATTTTAACATTTTCACTTGACCTTTGACCTCAAGACCCAAAACTCACTCAGGAGAATCTTTGGTTGGTAGTTCATGAATGCACTAAGTTTAAAGAAAATACCTTCAGACATATTGCACAGATATGGGGAAAATAGTGAAATTTTGAGCATTTGACCTTGACCTTTTGACCTTTGATCTTGAGCATGTGCACCCAAAAGTTGATAGGCACAACTTCACCCACTCATACATTCTATGTACATGCCAAGTTTCATTAGGATACCTCAAATGGTTTTTTAGTTACGCGGTCCACAAAATTGATTACGGACGGACGGAAGAACGGACAACCCGAAAACATAATGCCTCTGGCACCACTTATGTGGTGGAGGCATAAAAAATGCTTGAACATGCCAGTGCAATTAAGTCATTCATACTGTTTCATACAAAATTGAAAAAGTAATAAGTCCTGAATGAAATAAAAGGTGATCTGTATGCAGAAGTAGTCACTTTTGTCATACAATTCTGTGATTTTATACTAAAAGGGATAGCTCACAGGCATGACATTCACCGCGAGGAATTATGAGGAACAATGATCCTGTACATACTTGCACTGGTTGAAAGCAGATGGAAGAAAATATCGCATTGCAAACGAGTTTGGCCATCCTGCACAACAAACATGATTTGTCATTGCAATGATCTTGTAAAAGGTCTTGAAAAAGGCACACACATATCATGAAATATTCAAGTTTTGAACTTACGCTGCAGCAGATAATTCTGCGATTCTGGGGCATATATGATGTCTCTGTAGCTGTTGCTCCATGCTTGCTATCTCTCAGCCTATACCTATTGTCAGTATTCAGTACGAGAGCAAATTATAGAGTTACAACAGAGGAACAAATCAAATCAAGAAAAAAAAAGAAGAAGAGAGAAGAGATAAGTGACACATAATACACATGATACATCGCATGTACAGGAATGACCATCAAAATGAGCAACAACAAAAAAAATCCATTGGTTCCTTCATTATAAAACATGCCTTCTTGTCAAATGACACAAACTCACCCTAATAATGTTCCACAACATCAGATTACTTGCATTGATCTCAGTCTCAACAATTCTGTTGAAGTTGAATATTCGCTGTTTTCACACTTTTTGAATTTTTATTGTTGGAATTTGTAATACTTGGCCAAACAGATGGAACAGAGAGGTACAAAGGACAAGTTCACCTTCATTAACATAAGGATTGAGAGAATGTAGCAATATTAGTAGAACACATCATTGAAAGTTTGAGGAAAATCGGACAATCCGTTCAAAAGTTATGCATTTTTGAAGTCTTTGTGCAGTCACCGCTGGATGAGAAGACTACTGCAGTGTATGTCACATGCGTACAACAATATAAGGAAACATAACTTGCATAACATAACATAACTTTGCATCAATTGTCAAATTTTCCTAAAACTTTCACTGATGTGTTCTACTAATATTGCTGCATTCTCTCAATCCTTCGTATGTTTATGAAGGTGAACTTGTCCTTTAAAATGCAAACTACACTAGTTTTATCAAAATTAGTTGCATCAACAATTTTGCATCATGACCATGCATCACAAAACAAACAAAAAGTCTCAAGGCCTGCTTTTATGTGCAAGGACTCAAACTATGTGAAATGAGTAGAATAGTGTGATTGATAGGCACATTTTAGAGGCCTCTTTTCATTTCTTTAAAAACCCTGTACACACTCTCCACTTTCAACCCTAATAACTTTTGAAAGGATGATAGTCGTTTTGACAGTTAGTATTACTCAAGAATAGAATGTGTTAATACAGCATGCACAATTTCAGTTTAATCTGATAATCCCTTCATTGTTGTGGCAATGGTGTTTTACATCCTGGTTTTTGTGTTTGTTTGTTTGTTGTTTTTTTTTTTGTCCAATAGATTCACTGCACAGCTAGCACGGCTTGGCAGGATTAAGCGCTTTAATAGACCCTATACTTCAGAGCCTCTTTGCTCAGTAAACACTTATCCAGAACATGTGTTTTCTTTCCCAAGATTAGGAGAGTTCATTTGAATTGAGATATCACATGATTTTAAAGCTTGAAGTCTGCTCTTTTAGAATTTAAACTTAACTAAAAATTAATGTTTGGCAAATCTTTGTTGCTTTTGTGATGCAGGGTCACATTACTTTTCAGGTAAAGTTTTAATGCCAAATTCTATGATATCATATACATACTAATTAAATGTTTTCATTTTCTTAACGGCATAATTTACCATTTCCAGATGAAACTAGAAATGTCGCTATAGCGACTGGTTATACCCCCGCCAAACAACATTTCATAAGCTTTGGTCAAAACAACATTTCATAAGCTTTGGTCAAAAAACTGAGGAAGGAGTTAAATCCGCAAGATCTTTCCTTGATCTTCTGCCATTAATATGCCGTTACCATGGCAACGTACTTTCAGGTACTGTCGAAAAATGCGTCTTGCACATCTACAACCAAAGGCACACATCTGTACCAAGTTTCATGGAAATTGGGCAAAAACTGAGGAAGTAGTTTGCAATACAAAATACATCATTTTAGCTCATAATATGTGAGCTGTTACCATGGTAACATACTTTTTGTCACTGTCAAGAAATGTGTCATGCTGACCTATATCCTAAGACAAACATTCAATATGAATTCCATGAGAATTGGAAGAACACTGATGCAGTTTTGCCATGAAGCATTTTGCCCTATATTTTACCAACATGCCGTTACCATGGCAACGCACTTTTTGCCACTGCGGAAATATGTGTCTTGCACATTAACATATTCAGATGAACATCTGTACCTAATTTCATAAAAATTGATCAAAAACTGTGGGAGGAGTTCGCGACGCAAGATTTGTACCCATTTTTGCCCATAATATGGCGTTACCATGGCAACATACTTTTGGGTACTGTCAAAAAATACGTCTTGCACATCTACAACCCAAGGCACACATCTGTGCCAAGTTTTATGGGAATCGGTTGAAAACTGAGGAAGTAGTTCGCGACGCAAGATTTGCAACGGACCGACCGCCCGACCGCCCGACCGCCCGACCGACCGCCCGACCGTCCGCTGATTCCTATATACCCCCTTCAAACTTCGTTTGGCGGGAGTATAACAAAAAACCAGCATTAGTGCTTTAAAATAGTTCTAAAATGTGAATTAGGGATAGCAACCACTGTAAAAATTTGAATAGGTAAAAACGATGTTAAGTACACTGTTAAATATACAAAATGTGAACAATAGTTATAATAGAAATGCTTCCAGACTAAACCGTCTACAGTTACAGTTTGAGAAAAATATAGATATCTCCTTTTATTTTAGGCTTTATCACGAAAACTTTATATAAAAGGATGTTTTGTGGTATAACAGACCTACACTTAAATGTGCACATTAAATGTCATATCTTGAAAATTTATTAAATCACTGTTCCCAACGGTAAACAGGACCTTTAAGACAAGGCTGCACACTAACCCATGTTTTCTACTGGTGTGACCTGTCTGTCGGACCAGTAGGTACCCAGTTTTTCCATTTTGAACTGGTCCATTCCTGAAAAAGTTACTGGTGGGCACTTGCTGGTGGGACAGTGATTTTTACTGGTCCTGGACCTTTGGACCAGTGCCAGTGTGCAGCTTTGCTAAAAGGTCCTGTTCATCTTTGGGAGCAGTGATTTAAAAAATGTTCAAAATATCACATTTGATGCATACGTGTAGCTCAGTTGTATCACAAAACATCCTACCGTATAAGAATTTTGCAACAGAACCTAAAATATAAGGAGATATCACTATTTTTCTCAATAAACCGTAACTGTAGACAGTTTAGTCTGGAAACATTTTTTTTGTAAACATTGTTCACATTTTGTGTATTTAACAATACTTAACATTGATTACACTAATTCAAATTTTACATTGGTTGTTTCTATCCCTAACTCACATTTTAGACCTATTTTGAAGCATTAATGCTGGGTATTTATTTCATCTGCAAATGGTATGGTAAATTATGCCTTTAAGAGGTATTTCTGTCAAGAACCAACAGCTCATTAGATTCTTTGGCAGATTTTATAACAGCATCAAATTTTTGTTAATGCAGAGCTGAGTATCAAGACAACATGCTACAGGGCAAACTATTGTAAAAGTGGAAATTTTCATGGTGTGGAAATTCTAATGCCATTTCATGCAACCAGAAGCTAGCAGAAAAATAAAAGCATGTTGATATTTTTGCATGTCATATGTTCCTGTAAATAAATGTCCTGCTTCCACAGATTTAAAAACATGCAAAAATTCATCTTACCCACCTGAGCATGAAAAATGACTCGCACGAAAATATCCACTTTTATAGTATTTGCAGCAGGTCTAGAAACATAGGAGAGTGGATCGTATCACCGAATGCTTTTTTTTCGTGGCTCTGAATTCCGTACTCAGAGGATGAAATTTCGGCTAAAAATAGAACATTAGTTACTCAGAGAGTCCTGAAAATTACGAATTCAGCAAAATTACGAAAATTATTCACTCCGATTTTTGGAAAATAGACTTCAAATACACCCCTCTCCAAAAAATTGTCTTTTAGTGCGGTGAAAAATTGCATTATAATTCCGGACACGATTTTCGTAGTGGAATAATCGACATCTTTCACATCTTGTCCTTGCACCAGAATCACAATTTATACCCCCAATTCACCGTACACATTCTTACTGAGAGGACAGCAAAGAAAAAATCGGCAAACAAGGCTCAAATTTTGTATCTTACGGTAAAATGTCTAACGTGAAAATTTCGAACAGTTCACGCAATAAAATCTTGTGATATATCAACATCTTCTTCTAAACTAGCGTTTTTTCACATTTTTGTCTCACATTTTGCAATTTCGGTCTATACAATGCTCTGTGATGCTAGTCTATGAAGTCCTATGCATATTGAATGTCATTAGTACGCAGAAATGTGCACGTCTGGAATTACAATGCTGTCCGGTAGGCCTATACCTGTATATAACTACTGCACAGGAAAAACATCTTTTGAGGCAAAAATCTTATTTTAGTTTTTAAAGTGGATAAATTGCAAATACTAGTATGCAGACTAGACCGCTAGACTCTGAAATTTATATCAACTTTCGGGAAAGGAAAGAAAAAAAAATTCTGAACAGGACAAAAAAAAATCTCACTTTGGGAAAGAAAAAGATATGTACATTAAATATCATCAAATATTTTTTTTTGTGTGTGTAGAACACAAGCTCTATGTACAGACTGTAGTAGGGGTACCTCTTGTGTTCTCGCAAGAACATTCTAGCTCAATGCTTCTAGAACACTGGAAAATGTCACAATATAGATTCCACATTTTTACAATTTCTAACGTTATAAGTCTAGCTAAGTTAGGTGCTAATCTAATGTCAGCATCGCAAGTTACAAAATTAAGTAAACTGCTCTCTTCCAGTTCTACACAGTTGTTGTGAGTGTAGGTAAGAGTATAACTCTGGGCAAAGCACCATGACAATGCTATTGGCAAGGCTTTCTCCACAACTGTTAGATTCTAAAAATGTCAAGGTTCCGTGACTCTCTCATACACTCATCACGCCATTCTGGTCAGCTTATATCTAGGGCCTAACGTTAGAGGCCTATAAACGAGTTAACGTTAGACATCTCTACTTTCAAATTTACCTAACCCTGAATCACAATATATGCATGGCACTATATGGAACAAGACATTAGTTATTGGAAGGACATTAGTTATAGTTCCATAAATACGTCATACAGAGTCTCTAAGTACCAGCCTCGGCTACACTGACCCTGTAATAGTATTGATGTCTTAATCTTGTACATCACACACAGATGCTTTTTTTTTTGTCAGTCACAGAAAACAAAACATGGTCATGCATGCCAAAATCAAATCGCTAAAACAGAACAGTATAATGTTAAATCTATATTATAGACTCTAACGTTACATGAGCATTAGATCTTATATCAAACTGTAGCAGCATCTAATTCTTAACGTTAAATTTACTAGCATTTTACGTAGAAATTGCCTAACAACTTAGGGCCCAGCGAGGGTGCCGGGTGGAAAACAAAGTCTAACTGCAACAAGTGAACAGCATGCAAATGAAATAAAGTTTTAACGTTACTTGTTAGGTGAGAAAGGACCAAACTGAGTGAGTCTCACTCTCAATGAGTGAGAGTTGGCAGCAGGTCTTGATAATAGTAAATACGATTACACGAATATCTCACCATTTCTTGGTTCTGACGTGATATGCATGATTTCTTTGGTAATGTGCAAATGAAATGTATTCGAATGACGAGTCATTGCCCTGCGTGTTTTTTTCTGCAAGACGATTTCATGACCGTACGTTGCCGGTAGCTAGGCATGCACGTACGTACGGCCACGGAGGTAGAGATGGGTAGGTATGAGCTCATGCATGGTAGGCGCAGGCCAGGGGTACCGCTTGCGCTTGCGCCGGCTCGGCGCGGCGGGGTGAATTATGTACGAGGGAGCTGTGAACTGCGACTGGCTGGTTGTTGTGTCTGCCATGCCAGGTTGCATAAAATTATGCGTATCGATAGCCGATACACCGATAACCGTGCGCGAGCAGACGAACTGGAAAGAGAAGAAGAAGAAGAAGAAGAAGAAGAAGAAGAAGAAGAAGAAGAAGAAGAAGAAGAAGAAGAAGAAGAAGAAGAAAGAAACATGGGCAAAGAAAATGATTACTCTGTACATGAAGCGGGTGGTGGAGCTGGAGGAGGATGAGTTTCCATTCGGGTTTTCTCCATAGAGTTGGATTATAATACAGCTCTCCTATGGTTTTCTCCTACAGTCACTGATATGGAGAAAATCCTGCTACCGATCAATAGGCGCTTAGCAGCCTACTACAGTTAACAGCTAGCATGCAGCAAGGTTTGGGGAATCCCACAAACACAATCATGCGGAAACGGGAATCCCCACTCGTACTCCGCCTCTACCTTAGCCTTTAAACAAGGCGACTCGCTCTGCGTGCCCCCGTATAGCGCGTTTACCCCACAAACTTGGTAAGCACTATTTGGGCACCCGTCCCGCTTCATCATGAATATTCATCAGGCAGTAAGATACTGTACTAGTAAATGGCAGAACGCTGGATACGTGCAAAACGTATGGCCGGGAAATGTAAAAATCTCGAAAAATTGCATCAACGGGGAATGTTAAAACGTCTCGCCGGGAGATGGGAAAATGTTCAGTTTTGCCGAGAAATGTAAAAACGCTGCCGGGAAATGAAAAAAATATGTATTTCAACGGTATTACGGATTGCCCAGATAGTGCTTACCCACAAAAACTTGTTGGCCGGCGAGTGAAGCCACTCGCCGGCCAACAAGTTTGTGGGGTAAACGCGCTATACGGGGGCACGCAGAGCGAGTCGCCTTGTTTAAAGGCTACCTCTACCTCAGCTCCCCCCCCCCCCCCCAACCAGCACACACTCGTCTTGTTCGTATTCTTTATTCGCATTCGTGAGTTTCGTTCAATGATACAGGACACGACTCACTGACAGAACCTAATACACACACACACACACACACCAGTCACAAATTCAATAGCAGCTGATCTTCCAATCACTTACATGGTACTAAGTACTACATAGTTGATGTCTTGATTCCGCGGAATCAAAAACACGCGAAAGTCTTCTACCCCGGCCAAGCGCGAAAAATTAGTCGCGCGAAGATACCCGCTTTTACAGTATGCTGTTTGATCACATATGTACACTATGCACAAAAGCAACCACACAAACACACACAATTTTTTTTTTTTTTTTTACACACAGGTTACTATAGTAACATATATACAAACACTGTTTTTATCATTCAAATACTGAGGAGTACTCATCCCTACGCTGTAGCAGAGTCGATACTTTTGCACAAGTATGTTTAGAAATGTTACTATGGCATTTTCGGATGCCAGCATGCCGAAATGTGTTTGCGCACAGATTTTATATTAGGCCTATATTTTATCGGACAGTGAAAGACACGTTTTTGACAGAGCTAAGTTGTTGTTGTTGTTGTTGTTGTTGTTTTGTGTTTTGTGGCGTTTCTCATTCTCTTTAGAATATTTACGCCAAAAACATCTCTATAAATTTTCTTTCATTCTCTTTCTTTCTTTCTTTTACACACAAAGGTAAATATTGTCATACTGGTAGGGGTCCTTGGTCAGCTATCGGTACGTCTATTTGCCTGTATATCTTCTGGCCAATCCGGCTCATTGCCTCGAGCAGACTTCTCAGCCGTTTAATTCACGGCCTAGGCTCCTCCAATATGCAGGCAGTCGAGTCCGATGCTTAACAACACAGGAACCTCAATTGTTCCGATTCGAAACCACACAAAACAAACCAATAATGTTAATAAGAGACAAATATAATCACAAATGGGTTCTTAGGTAAAGCAAGCAATCACTGGGCTTTGTGATGGTGCACATTCCTCTTCAAATGCCTCAAAACAGAGTTAGTACAGATTATGAAGTGGTTCAAACCATCTAAAACCTTTGTGATCTCTTAACATAAAGGCCTATAACACAAGAGCTTTTGGTGTATTGAATTAGATGAAGTTAATAACCGTTGAATGTTGTCTTCCTGTGTATCTGTTTCCGCTAGCATCAAAGATCTTGATATCATTAGTCCAAGAGCATTAGGTCAAAATAGGCTCAAACCAGGACATTTCTGGTGACAAGCTGATTTTTTTCAGGATAGGTCAAGAAATATGTCTACAATAACATACTAAAAGTCCTCATAAATCCTCTTTGAGCATTTTCCGCAATCCAAGATGGCGTCCAAAATGGCCGCCATTTCATGAAATTCTTATGAACCCAAATACAAAATTTAAATGTCCAAATATATGTTTTGAAGCACGAAGAACCCAATAAAATACATATTAAGAGATGTCGATGCACACAAGTACCGTAATTCAAGATGGCGTCCAAAATGGCCGCCATTTCCTGACATTCTTATAACTTTTCAACCAGGTATAACCCAAATACAAAAATTAAATGTCCAAATATATGTTTTGAAGCACGAAGAACTCAATGAAATACATATTAAGAGATGTTGACGTACACAAGTACCGTAATCCAAGATGGGGTCCAAATGGCCGCCATTTCCTGAAATGCTTATAACTTTTCAACCAGGTAACCCAAATACAAAAATTGAATGTCTAAACATATGTTTTTAAGGATGAAGAACTCAATAAAATACATATTAAGAGATGTTGACGCACACAAGTACCGTAATCCAACATGGCGTCCAAAATGGCCGCCATTTCCTGAAATTTTTATAACCTTTCAACTAGGCAACCCATTACAAAATTTAAGTGTCTGAATATATGTTTTGAAGCACGAAGAACTCAATGAAATACATATTAAGAGATGTTGACGTACACAAGTACCGTAATCCAAGATGGGGTCCAAAAAAAAACAGGCTAAAAACAGCAATGCTTTGATAAAACAAAATGGCGGCCATTTTGGGCAACATTTAGTCTTCGGGAAGAACTCGCGTAGGTTTTTTTTTTGGTACTTACGTGCTTCATGATCTCTGAATAAGTATTTCATTGGGTTCCTTATGTCTCAAAATATATATTTAGACATTTAAGTGCATATCACGGTTACTTAGTTGCATAGTATATGAGAAAAACAGGAAATGGCGGCCATTTTGGACACTATTTTTTATTTCTGAAAGTGCTTAAGTGCTTTATGTGTGTTTCAAAATCTCTCAATAAGTATTATATTAGGTTCATTGTCACTCAAAACATACATTTTGACATTCCAAGTGTGTACATCACAGGTGAACTCTACTTGCAAAATTATGAGAAAAAAAAATCAGGAAATGGCGGCCATTTTGGATGCCATCTTTGATTACGGTACTTGTGTGCTTCAACAACTCTTAAAATGTATTTTATTGAGTTCTTCACCCTTCAAAACATTCATATTTAGACATTTCAATTTTGTATTTGGGTTACCTGGTTGAAAAGTTATAAGCATATTATCAGGAAATGGCGGCCATTTTGGACGCCATCTTGGATTACGGTACTTGCGTATGTCAACATCTCTTAATATGTATTTTATTGAGTTCTTCATGCTTCAAAACATATATTTAGACATTTCAATTTCGCATTTGGGTTCTCTGGTTGAAAAGTTATAAGAATTTCAGGAAATGGCGGCCATTTTGGACGCCATCTTGGATTGCAGAAAATGTTCGAAGAGGATTTATGAGGACTTTTAGTATGTTATTTTAGACATATTTCTGGACCTATCCTGAAAAAATCAGCTTGTTACCAAAAATGTCCAGGTTAAAACTAATACTTTTGGACTATATATATCTGGGGCAAAACGTAAGAAAATGTTCAACTGTTTCTGGGATATTACAATATTCACACATACCCGACACATGTTGCTTTACTTTGAACAAATTGTCATTCAAACCTGAGTTCCCCATCCTGAGGCAAAGTACAATTGTCTCAGCCCTTCTGTCGTTCATAGCACATAAGTAGGTCTGATAAACCTTTTGTTGGATATATTTAAGGGGGGAGTTTCTCTCCTCCCATTTAATTTGCCATTTTATGATATAATACATTTTGAGTTGTTTATTAAATTAATATCTATTCAACTTATTATTCACTTGTATAGAAACATTTTGTAAAGCCTTTTTTGCTGCTTTATCTGCAACTTCGTTCCCTGACTCCACAGTGTCCGGGAATCCACTTTAAACTTACTAATATTCCCTTAGAATAAAATTAGTGCAGAAGCTTAACATTTCTGTTACAAAGCTTTCTTCTTTTGGGGATTGTTATGGCTTGAAGGGCACTGAGTGAATCACTGAAGATGACTACTCCTGTATGTAGTGCTGGTAATTGATCAATCCAAAACAGAGCTAAGATGGTAGCCGCCAATTCAGCTCTATAAACAGATGTTTGGTTCTGCATTTAATAATAATTAACTACTGTAAGGAACAAGGCAAGTGCCATAATGTTTCTCGCCCATTCGCGTACAAGAAATTGTACGCGAATGAGATATAACAGATTAAAAAAAAAGATATATAACAGATAAAAAGAGATATAAAAGGGTTAAAATCTATGGCAAAAAAGAAACGTGCCATAAAATCTTAATACTCGTATTGGGCCCTTAAAGTTCGTTGACCCCTGTCTGTGACCTTTGACCTTGTGACCATCCACTCCCCAAGGGACATGTACCATCCAAGTTTGGTCACAAACGGACCTGTGGATCAAAAGTTAGTGACCCATAATAGAAACGCGCCATAAAAACTTAACATTGGGCTCTAAAAGTTCGTTGACCCATGCTTGTGACCTTTGACCCTGTGGTGACCATCCATTCCCCAAGGGACATCTACCATCCAAGTTTGGTCACAAATGGAGTTATGGATCAAAAGTTATGACCCATAATAGAAACGCGCCATAAAAACTTAACATTGGGCCCTAAGGTTCATTGATCCTTGCCTATGAGCTTTGACCTTAAGGTGACCTTCATACATGATAAAATGTGAAACTTTGTATGACCCCTCTTCACTCGAAGTTTGATTGCAATTGAAACCCAGAGTAAAGAGTTATTGTAGTTTTTGTAGCGTTACGGACAGACGACGGACGGACGACGGACGAATAGACGCCGCAGGCGATCCCTAAAGGCCCGGTCCCACTGGCCGATGGACACAAAACGTATGCAGAAAGGACACAGAGGACGAGCAAAATATCGGAGATAGCTCCGTCCGCTTTCATCCGCTCAAGAAATTGACAGAATTGGCGAAAATTGGCGAAAACAGAACGGAAAAAGAACGGACGTGGGTAGTATGTAGCGGGGATGTTAAACGGTTGTTCATCGGAAGCCTAGCGGATGAAAGCGGATGGAAGGGAATGACAGCTCCGAAGGGGTAACCGGAGATAATTGCGAAACGGACGCATAGCGGAAAGAGCGGATGCAGAGCGGATGAAGCGGATGCATCACGTACGCGTAACAGAAACAAACGCTTTGTTCATTCTAAATACTTTATATACGAGATGCATACGCTTACATCCTTTCTATTTCCGTGCTATTAATTATGTATAGACGTTCCATGTACCATATCTTTCCTCCCTCTTTCCGTTTTCAGCTGCAGCGGATGTGAGTTGCGAGGATGCCCAGAGGATGCAGAGAGCTATGCAGTGGCGTATCTAGGGGGGGGGGGGGGGGGGCAAGGGGGGCACGTGTCCCGGGCGCCACTCCTTGGGGGCGCAAAAAAACGGGGAAAAAACGAAGAAGAAGAAAAAAAAAACGAAGAGGAAGAAGAAAAAAAAAAGAAAAGAAGAAGAAGAAGGTAAAAAAAAATAAAAAAAAAAAAAAAAAAACTCGCCCGGAAGGGGGGAGGGAGAATGGTGGGGGGGGGGGGGGGGGAGGGGGCAGAAAACCATATCAAACAAGATAAAAACAAAACATGATGATGACGTGGACAAAATGACAATGTTTATTGTGATCACACAAAAATTCCATGTTCTGTGAGCTGAAATACAAAAATTTTCGGCTCGCTCGCTGCGCTCGCTCGCCAAAATTTATATAAAAAAGAAGGTAAGAACAAAACGTGATGATGACAAAATGACAGTGTCTATTGTGTTCACACATGTTATTTTCTATTTAGCAGGCAAAATGTTTCACGGAGCAGCGACTGCAATTTCTTTCGTTCTGAAGCGATCGCCAATTGGATCAAAAGTAGGCGCCAACGGTTTCGAACATACGTGGGGGGGGGGGGGGGTGCGCAAAAAACCCCGAATCAAACAAGATAATAACAAAACGTAATGATGACGCGGAAATATGAAAATTTCGGCTCACTCGCTCGTACTAATTAGAGAATTTTTTCAAGTCCTCAGTTTGTTGGTATAAATCGTTATCTACAAGGCCGTCACTATATCTTGATTAGAATTGTAAGATTTAATAAGCAAAATGACAAGAGTTTCATGATTTGTAAGCTGAAATACAAAAATTTTCGGCTCGCTCGCTGCGCTCGCTCGCCAAAATTTGTATAAAAAAGGAGAAGATAAGAACAAAACGTGACGATGACGCGGACAAAATGATAATGTCTATTGTGTTCACTCATATCGTTTTATATTTAGCAGGACAAAAACGCAATGATGGCGCAGAAATATACATATTTCGGCTCGCTCGCTCGTACTAATTTAGAGTATTTTTTCAAGTCCTCAGTTTGTTGGTATAAATCGTTATCTATAAGGTCGTCACTATAATTGTGAGATTTAATAATCAAAAAATGACAAGAATTCCATATTTTGTAAGCTGAAAAACAAAAATTTTCGGCTCGCTCGCTGCGCTCGCTCGCCAAAATTCATTAAAAACGATAAGAACAATACGTGATGATGACGAGGACATATACAAATTTCAGCTCACTCGCGCGCACTAATTTAGAGTATTTTTAAAGTCTTCAGTTTTTTGGTATAAATCATTATCTATAAGGCCGTCACTATATCTTGATTAGAATTGTCAGATTTGGTAAGCAAAAAATGACAAGAATTCCATGTTTTGTAAGCTGAAATACAAAAATTTTCGGCTCGCTCGCTGCGCTCGCTCGCCAAAATCTACACTAGATCACAATTCATTACATTTAAAGCACCCTCAAAAGATCCCTTTTAAGTGCTTGAAAAAGCATCATGTGGACTTTGTTTAAGTCCCTACCGGGATGGGGTTGGGGTTGAACACTTTTTTCAGAAATTAGGGGCGCAATTTTCGTGCTAGCCCCGGGCGCCGTTTTCCCTAGATACGCCACTGCAGAGAGGATACAGCGGACGTACAACGTTTGTTGCTCGTATGTCGCGGATTTACATCGTACACGGCGGAAAGTTCATCGATTCTAAAAGTTTTAAGCAGCTAAAAACTTTTTTCGCGGATGAAATCGCAGTGGACGGATGCTCGATGGATAGAGCGTATGAAACACGTATGATTTTTTTTTTTATTTTACGTTTTACATACTCTTTGCATCCGTAAATGCAGTGGGACCGGGCCTTTAGTCTCCCCTCACCTCCGGTGGGCTCGACAAAAACTTACCAAAAAAGATATCAATCACTTGCAATTCAAATTCAGACTCGCAGCCTTTGTAATCATAATATACAGAATCATGTACGTAAAAACAACTACCTCCTCTAATTTGTGTTGTTCTATTTTTAAACAAACAAATATAATTTGAAATCTGCACAATATTATCATCATTAAACCATGTCTCCTGTACACATGAAAAATGTGTATGAACTGCTGGTAATTGATCAATCCAAAACAGAGCTAAGATGATAGCCGCTAATTCAGCTTTATAAACAGATGTTTGGTTCTGCATTTAATAGTAATTAACTACTGTAAGGAAAAACTTACCAAAAAAAAAAAAAAAAGATATCAATCACTTGCAATTCAAATTCAGACTCGCAGCCTTTATAATCATAATATACAGAATCATGTACGTAAAAACAACATCCTCCTCTAATTTGTGTTGTTCTATTTTTAAGCAATTAATATACAGTAATTTGGAATCTGCACAACATCATCATTATTAAACCATGTCTCCTGTACACATATCAAATATAATACGATATCAGTTTCATTTTTGCTTAAAAGTTGTATTAACTCTTGTCCGTGTCCACTCATCTTGAGCATTCCATTGGAGAACGAGGAAGACCGACATATAAAAACTAACAAATTTCACCAAACATCATAGTTATCTTGTCCAAGAAGTTCACTGCTGCTTTGATTAGAGGACGGATTTCATCCTCTGATTTGTCTTTCATGAGATTCATGATCAAAATAACAATGAAGTTAAAGGGATTGTACAGTTTCGGTTGAGACTTAACTTCAGATTTCTTACATTTTTTGGTGAGATAATGAGAAACCTCTTATGAAATATGAAAGAGCATGTAATTCAATGAGGAATTCAATGTTTATTTGATGAAAACTGGTTTTGAAATGGCTGAGATATCCAAACAAGAGTGATCCTAATAAAATGTGGGACCCAGCTTTTATTACGATTGCTTTGTTTTACTTTGTTTTTGGGTGCCTCAGCCATACCAAAACCGATTTTCATCAAATAAACTTTCCTCCTAGAAATAAAAAATTCCTCCTAGAATGGTATCCTCTGTACTATTTCATAAGTGGTTTCCTGGTATCTCGAAAAAAAAGTCTCATCTCCATCAATACTAAACTATCCCTTTAATCAGCTCATTGTCTGCAGCCTGAGCTACAAAGTTTACACCCAGCCTGTTTTTGGCAGGTCCCTCTGCTTCTGAGGGTAGCTTTTGCGTGTTTTGCAGGGGCTGAGCGGGGTTTTTGCTTTGGTTGGGAATCAACGGAAAGGACCGTGTGGCTTTTGATGGGGGGGGGGGGGGGGGGTATTCACTTCAGCTGCATGCGAGGTAGGCTGACGGGTTGGCTTGCCCGAGTGGTAACATGCTTCGTATCTTCAAGGAGCTCCTTGGTTTCTTTCACTGCAGGCCGAGGTGTGGGTAGTGTCTCTCCTGCAATATTCGGCCTTTGCTCATGTTCTTGCCATTTGCGAGTGGCCTGTGCGTAAGTTAAGTTGTTCATTACTTTCAATTTTTGTATCTCTTTAGCTTTTTTAACCTCTCGGCATCCGCTGTATGCGGCTGAGTGTTTTTCTCCGCAACTGATGCATTTTGGCGTGTCTTTCTGTGGGCATTCCTCAAAGGTATGCGGGTCAGCGCATCTTACGCATCTTTGTTTTGCTTTACAATTTGCAACTGCTTGCCAAAACCTTTGACACAGGAAACACATGAGTACTGGGGTAATATATTGTTTGACCTGGAATTTATGAAAGCACAAAACGATGTCTTGGGGTAGTGTGGTTGCTTCAAAAAATAGTATGACACTGCGTGTCGGGGTGAGCTTCGTTTGTTCGTTTCCTGAGTTGTTTTGCTTTTCCTTTTGTTCCTTTTTCATCATTCTTTTCACATGAGATACCTTTTGTTTTTTCAATTCCGTCTGAATTTCTGTCTCAGATATTTCCGTGGGGATCCCAGATATTACTCCCCATTTGATCTTGCACCTTTACTGGCATGGTACCAATGGATTGCAGTTCCATCAGTTTTCTTAACTGTTTCTCATTTCTACATTTCACCATAATGCCATTTCGCGTAGATTTAACAAACTCTGGTGGGGATCCACAGCAAGTATGGATGGCTTTGGCTACCGTAGCCAGGCTTGTATTTTTAGGGACCTTTTCTTGTCTATTGGACAGTCATATTATGTACAATCTCGGATCAGGTGGTTTAGATCGGGGGGTACCAAACTTTTCATTACCATTCATAGATTTATCGTGATGGTCATCCTCCGAAGAGGAGTCTATACTCTTGTCGTGAGGTCCTCGACATCAACACTTCCTTCTCGCATTTTCCTCTTTTTCAGACGGACTTGTCTACCAGACACAACAGTTTGAAATTTGTCATCTGGCGTCGCAGTACCCACTTCCGAATCCATGAATGAATGGGGGGGGGGGGGGTTGCGGCAGCCATAATTGGCGCTACTGAAAAGGGCGGGAGATTCAAAATCTATGTGTAAATATATAGCTCTAGTATATAGGTCTATACTAAATCGTTCGTTGTGCAAGATGGGGTGCAAATAAAGCCCAGGATGATTGCTAACCTCTGAGTGGTTCTATATCCACAATCATGAATCTATTGAACTACAAAAACGGGGGAAAAAAAAATCCAACAACCAGCCTGTCGACGTCAGTGCGAAACCCTGGGAACTCTGAGGGACAAATGGAAGAAAATTCTCGACCCAGCCGCTTTCATTATAGAGCTCACTCAAGATTGTAAATTAATGATAAGAACAGCATTCCGAACATTGGGTTTTTAGTAAAATTTCATTGGCAAATTACGTTATACCCGACGTGGTAAAGTTCAGTTGATTTGGTCTAATGTAACATTCGACTACCGGTACGTAGATACGTGATAACACTAATGAATAAGAAATCATACTCTGCGTGTATAATAATGATGCAATCTCGATTTTTGTTCGACAGAGCCTTCTTTACAAAGGTGTTTCCGCCATTGATTCTAAATGTTATAACTCTTGGTTATTGCATATACGCCTGTTCACTATCGAACGAGGATCAAATTCACAACCATGCCGATCTTTGATGGTTTATTTTTATTATGTTACGGATGACAACGACATTGAAGGAGCAAGTGAATGACATCATGAAGGTTTGCAGGAGCAGGTGGAAGAGAAGGGAGGATGAAGATGGGTCCTTGTTTGTTTGTTTGATTGTTTGTTTTTCCTTTCTTAGTCTGTAGAAGTAGTTCTGGGGCTATTTTATTATGTTGCTTTCTTGTTCTGATGTGTTATCGTTTTGAGACAGAGTCGGATTGGGCTCAGAGTTTACAGGAATTGTATAGTTTCGGTTGAGACCTGACTTCGGGTTTCTAACATTTTTCAGTGAGATAATAAGAAACCTTTATTCCATGAAATATGAAAGAACATGTAATTTCAAGAGGAATTCAACATTTATTTGACGAAAATTGGTTTTGAAATGGCTGAGATATCCAAAACAAAGCGATCCTAATAAAAGATGGGACCCATCTTTTCTACGATCGCTTTGTTTTACTTTGTTTTTGGATGTCTCAGCCATTCCGAAACAGATTTTCATTGAGTAAACTTTGAATTCCTCTTAGAATGGTATGGTCTATACTATTTCATAAATGGTTTCTTGGTATCTCGCAAAAAAAAAAGTTAAAAGTTCAATTCTCATCTCCACCAATACTATACCATCTCTTTAATTTTGTTCCTGAGATGTGTTTTGGGAATTTGAGTAGGGTGGGGATATAAAATATAGTCCAAGCTCTCGCAGAATCCAGCAGTTCCCTCATTACAGTCTATATAGACCTGCTGAAACCCCAATGATTTGAATGATTTTCTTCAATGATGACCGACGACTTTGAAGGGAGAGAGAGTGAGAGAGAGAGAGAGAGAGAGAGAGGGACAGGGAGAGGGGGGGGGGGGGGGTGCCGAGAGAGAGAGAAAGGAAGATAGTCATGCATGACTTTCGAGTGTCCTGCTTGTGTGCTGCCATATAGACAGATGTTGGAATTGGTCCGAGCTATATCCAGCTCGAGCGCCATCACTTGGTCATACACATAGGCCTACTAAAATTAATCTGGGACGTATAAGCTGTCTTCATTTCATAGATAATCATAAATAGATAATAAGGAAATAAATAAGTAAACCCTAACTTGGGAAGAATCAACTGTACTTTGATTAAGATGCATGAATCCCTCTACAAAATGCATCTCATTGCGAGGCTAGACCATCGATATACTGTGTAGGCCTTTTATCAATAGGCTATAAACACACTTGCAATAATATAGGCCTACTGTAGAGGGACTAATACGTCGCAGTGTACATTAAAAAGCACACACGTGTACCTTTGCAGTTTTTGAGGGGTCAAACCTATCTTTCTATTTAAAGACCTTTGAGAGGAAAAGGAACAGAAAATCAAATTTTAAAAAAAAAACTTTAAAATTTCAAGACTGAAGAGAAACAGTTTGGTTAACGTACTGTAGATATGAAACTGGAGAGAAAATGACTATTTCGTAGGCCCTAAATCATGATTATAATGATTAGTGTGCTTATAATGTACTATATTACAAAACATTTACTAGTACTTGATCTGTGTATGGCAAGAACAAAGACTATCCATGCGTATTATGTCACGAATCTATATGCGCTAATCATTTTACTGTACTTTATAGTTCATTCATGTACTAGAAGATGACGTTGGAATGCTGGATGGAGAGACAGAACTCTAAACGTACACGGACTTTATTGCTTGTGTAAAGAACAAGAACACTAAATACCTTAGTATGTAACAGTGTATTTTACATGCTAACTTTGGTAGTATTCGCTTCCGCCTTGTCATTCCACAGTCCTCGACCGACCGATTAAAACCAGTTCGAACATTGCGCGTGCAAACGTCTGTAATCGTGGAGCTTCAATAATGATTATGCTCTAATCGCGCAGACGTTCGCACCACGGCGTATCGCAGCGAGGTTGGGGAATTCCACAAGCTCAAAATAACCAACGCCAATGCAATAAAACGAAGTTCAACTCCTCTAATCCCCCCCCCCTCCACACACACACACACATACCCATGCTTTTTAGAATTCTTTATTCCTACAGTATGTATATGCATGAGAAGCAGGGTAGACACCGTTTTGCTATATAGAAATTTAAGATATGTTATGCAAGCATAATTTGACCGGATAAAGCGTGGCACAACTTCATTATACTAGTAGGTCCCCCTTTTACTCTTTTTCTCTCACTGCGCCCAAAAAACGGAAGAGACACGAGGGGGGAGGGCGTAATGATACGTTTCAGACGCAATGACCAAGAGAACAGTATAAATGTATGTAATGTATATATATATATATATATATATATATATATATATATATATATATAATTCTTTTCTCGACCCAGCCGCTTCAAAAAAAAAAGTAATTAACAAGCTCTCTCTTGAGTGATAAATGGAATGACAAATTTTCGTATCATTTCAGAGGCAAATTACAGACTACAACCAATGGGCAATCATGTTATGATGACGTTACAAAAATTCACTACTCTGGAATATACAGTATGAGAGAGATGAGCTACTCGTATTCAATTGAACCTTGAACTCTATCATGCATGGCTCTTATTCTGTAACCTCTGATCGATGCGCTCATAGGGAACCCAGATTGTATCCATGCATGCAAATACGTACACCACCGCCCTGTTTACAGCAAGGGTCACAAACACCATGAGCGAGAAATCACATCTCGAAACTGCTGCATGGGGGGGGGGGGGGGGGGCTACTGCTGACAGCAATGAGACGACGTGCGTAATAGTGGGGATTCCCACTGTTTATTGGCAGCAAACAAAAGATCTGGAAATCATGAAGCTGACGTTCACATAATATCCTCATCTGAGCTATATGCCCAATAACGGCATGATACACTGTAAAAACATCGGTGTTAGATTTAACACCACGGGTGTTAAATCTAACACCGATCAAACTTCAATAAAAGACCACACCCACAGGTGTTAAAAATGCACTGTGATTGTGTTGAAAAGTGTTCACCTGACACTTCGTGGTGTTAATTTGACACTGTACCTGGTGTTATTTTGACACTGTACTGGTGTTAATTCAAAAATGACACCACATGGTGTTGATTTGATATTTGCTGGTGTTAATATCAATGGTTTAACACCCGTCCAGCTTCAATAAGGGACCACACCAGCTGGTGTTACTTTGGTGTAAATTTATTTTCACATTTTTTCAAAAATCTAGTATTTTAATGTAAAATTCTTGATCGTCTTGTTTAAATTAAAAATCAACAAGAAGTGCAGTTACTAAGAAACTCTTCAAAAAACAGTTTGAAATTTGGAAATGACACCCGTAGGTGTTAATTTAACACCATAAGTGAGCACCGAAAATTTAACACCAGCTCGGTGTTCACTATTGAACACCGGACTTTTTGCAGTGTAGAAGATAAGAAAAAAAAAATGTATTCACAAAATATCAAAAGAAAAAAAGATTCCATCACTAAAACATGAGACGACAGAACATGCCACAATCCTGCTTAGTCTTCGCCATGCAGGAGTGTAGCATGAGGATCAAGATCTTCCAGTCAGTTATTTTCTGTACTGAAATGCGCTGTGATGAAACCCCCCCCCCCCAAGAAAAAAAAAAACATAAAACGTGACATAATTTGATTGTCTTTCCTTAAGCTCATCGATAGGGGATATTCGAGTCTTTGAAATTGAAATAAACAAAACCTTCATCATTTTTCTTTTATCATGATGATTGCTGTTTGTAGCAGCTGGAAGGCATGATATAACATTGCATCAACCCAGCGACACAAAAGTAACTGATCAGAGATACAGACTTGTAAGTGAAAGTGAACATAATGGCTAAAAAGGGGGACAAATATACTAAACGATCAGATTCACTATGATATTTACATAAAAAGCGAAAGAGAAGGCAAATTAAGCTATCAGAGTGTGTTTATAATCCTACAAAGATTCGAAAGTTCGGGATTTTAGATTTTCATTTAGTCCCACACAGCTGTAATATCGGCACGTTAGATGGACTGATGATGTTACTCTCCCAAGTCTTCCATACTAATTATCATATGTTTCTTCTAGGAACTATAATTTATACCATTAAAGTATGTTGTTAATGGTTTATAGTAACTTTCAAGATGATAGGATTAATTCACTCATTACATCATTAGAATTATCATACTGCAGGTCAGTCTCTGTATCCTTTAGTAATGATCTTACGAGTGACGATCTTTATTCCTCAGGTGTGTTTTTTTTTTACCCTGAAAATGAAATAAAGTTCGCTATTCCGGATGTTCATTATTCCGAAACTTACAAATCCTCTATACCTATAAGTTTGTTAATCCGAAAATGAAAAAGTGTTCGTTAACCCAACTGCCATTTGTGGCGTTACTTCCAAAGTTCGTTATGCCGATTCGTAGTTCAGAAAGGTTTGTTATTTCGAAGTTTCATTAATCCGAAAATGAAATAAAGATTCGTAATTCCGAGGGTTCGTTAATAATCGGAAAACAAAAAGAAGGTAGGAATTGACGAACCTTCCGAATTACGAACCTATCTGTGGAAGGGATTTTTTAATGTTAAGTGTGACAATTTGAAATTCCTTCTTTTAAATTTAAAAGCAACACCAAAACTGAATTTATGTTTAGCTAATTCTACGCTACCCGGGACGCTACCACTCATCAGAAAATGTCTCACTTGCCTGCAAAAAAAAAAAACCAAACAAAACAACAACAACAACAACAACAACAGAGTTTTCATTTTGACTATGAGAAATAAAAGTTTATCAAAATTATACATGCAGTAAACACAGATGCAGCTATACATAAGTAATTCTCGTCTCGGGATTTACAATCTCATTTCAAAGCCTTCTCATGAAAAAATTATGTATATTTCATCCCCTGCCACTCTGTCAGTCATTAACAATTAACTTCAATCGCTTTGTTTATTTGCTGCGGTGATATTCATGTTCTCCGTGAGAGAAATATAATCTCTTTGTCCTTGATACGCTCCCCTATCATTAATCACTTTGCTCCTCTTCATCTCTATAATTTTGTACAATGAAATTATAGGGACCACATTCTGTAGGTTCTGAAGCATAATCTACCAGTCATATCAGGTTGATTAGCTTGTTAATAGATTAATATAACATAGTTTCCGCATTTGGTTTTCATGATCTATGGAGGTGAGAAAGATATAAATGGTAGAAGAGTCACAAGGAAGTATAGATTCGTGTGTAGGCTAATATCTTATTCCATGGCAAGTCGAAGTCCAAGGAAAACAAAACACACAGATGCCACACACACGCATGCAGCGACATTAGCATAAACCCGCAGACACATAAGCACATAGATTGGCCCGAAGTCACAAAGGTATTTGTATACAAAATGTAAGTTAAATTTCACTCCATGATTTAAAGTTAAAGTTCATAAAGAAAATCCGAACTACATCTACATCAATTACTGCCATATATGTATCATTGGGAGTTTAAATGCTAAAATAAATATATTAAGACATATAAGACATTAAGATAATCGGATTTGAGATTAAAGCTGAGAAAAAATATGACAATATGACAATTTAGACATCTTCAGATATTTCTATAATACAATATTAGTGCATTATCATTGAAAACATTAATTTATTTTTCTCTATTTGATGATGGCCTTACTTAAGAATATTTTAACACGGTGTTTATCTGTTGTTGTTTTTTTTGTCTTCATATAATTCAGGCATATAATAATATTGCTTAATGATAGTACCCCCTGTAATCACGGTAATGATGTGCGTGAAACTCGGAGGAGGAATAAAGTACCAAAAAAAAGAACCTCTCGTCAACTACCTTTGTGAATGTTATTTATTTAGTTATTCCGTTCTACTTTCACAGGGTACCCCTTTAAGTAAAAAACAAAACAAAACAAAAACAAAAACAAAAAAACCCGATATACAGAGGCCCGGTACAAAAACAATACAAAATACATATACAAAGTTTTATACAAAGTATACAAAAGTACAGTATGTCAAATGTTTTATATACATACAGACTGTACATACGTATACGTATAATATGTATATTATATTCAAACATATTATATGCGTATAATAATGATAATGTATGTATAACATATCATTGACATTTTGTCATATTGAATTTATGCTATATGACCGTGCTCCCCAACATATAATAGTACTTAATTACCTGCATGCGCATTCGGACAAGCTTGCATATCTACCTACCTAGATGTAGGGCCTTTATCTATCTGTACACACACACACACACACAAATACAGTGCCATACATCTATTGCCCTGGACAATTATTGCGCCGTAACCGCTACACGAAAAGCAGTAAAAGATTCATGTGAGATCGATAGATTTCCAGACAAGGTCGCTCTTAAAGGACCTGTGCAATGTATGCACGCTGACTCGTGTTTATTTTTTTTTTCCTTTTGTTATCTTATTATTAATTTTTAGTTGACTCGGATCCAAGATTTTGCCGGAAACATGCATGTGAATTCTTCTAAGTTTAGGTGAAGGTACACTGAGATGTCTTTGATTCATCGAGTAATTAAGAAGTGACTGACAGAAATTACGTCATTGGCAGAATCTTTGTTTGTTTGTTTGCTTGCTTGCTTGCATATACATTTTTTTGTTATTTTGGTGGATCCAAGTAATCTGAAAAAATAGCAGAAAAATATATACTATTTATTATGATATGGCACGTATAAAGATACCCTTCTGACCACACAAGTGATGATCAGAGTATAATCGAGTAAAACAAAGATATAACATGCATTTTCTACTGTGCAGGTCCACATGATAAGAGGAAACGCCATGCAAACAAGACGAAGAGACAGATCACAAACTAGATACATGTATAGACCAAAATGTATCGAGCAGTTGCTGTTTGTAGCTGATGCATGCACGGTTGGATTATGACAATTTGCCTGATGCAGAAGTTCAATGATGATGTTGGCGTGTAGGGTATGCATAGAACCACCTCACCATCAAACCATAAGAAAGCAGGAGAGTGTTATATGTGCGGCAGAATACAGTAATTATGATACTCACTCGACTAGGCATGATTCGCAGAGAATCTCCTCTATTTGGTAACTATGTTGATGAGGAAACTCACATATGCCAGATATTTTGAAAACGCTGATCACAGTTAGCAATCACGCGAACGGGAAAATAATCTGACAGGCGAGAGTTTCGATGGCTTGTCTCCGACTGTCCGCCGCTATTCTCCGTACCATCAACGGTGCACGGGCGATTTATACGCGAATGCTAGTCTAGATTCTAGACTGCTTTATATAAATATCAAATATTTTTACAGCGTAACACGCACTGCAAACGTTGAGCGATACAATCTCTAGAATTGGTTCATCCGAGGAGATTCTAGAGATTGCGAATTTACACTGCTTGTAGGGCATATATATATATATATATATATATATATATATATATATATATCAGGGGTGTATCCAGGATTTTTTCTGGGGGAGTTGTAATCAAAATTTTTGGACCTTTACCTTTGCGAGGGAGCGGAGCGACCGAGCGGGGGGAGGGTGTGGGAGGGGGGTGTCCCCCCTCCCACGGTAGGGAGTTTTTGAATTTTATATTTTAAAATGGGGCCATTTGGTGCATACAAAAGTGACTTTTTCGGCATGGAAGTGCGGCTTGGAAATAAGGTATGGCATATCAAAACTAAGTTACGAAATTTACGAGGTTTTTGACAATTTGCTGGAACACCACCTGGTCACTTTTTTTTTCCTGTTGTATATAGGGTAAAAACCCCTCAAAAAACAAAAATGTCTTTTACGAAAAGTGGACCTTTTGAAAAATTTTTTTTTTTTTTTTTTGGGGGGTCGTACGACCCTCCCGACCCCCCCCCCCTTGCATACACCCATGTATATATATATATATATATATATATATATATATATATATATATATATATATAATGGCGTGTTGTGCATTTGAACGAAAACAAATAAAGAGTTTAGAATTTAGACTACTCAAAGCAAACGCTGATTGCGCAATCGGACAGTGATAATGCTGGGGAATCCCTAACACCGGCGCGGGGCGCTTTTCACAGCGGGGTCGCTGGACGTGTGCGGTTAGGGAATGCCAAGAAAGTTGGAGTTGCAGAGTTCTGACATGACGGTATCGGAGGAGCTCACAGTGTTCAATATAGTCCAGATACTGGACGATTTTAATCGTCCGCATTCACACGCATACACATGCATGCACCCACACAATGCGCCCAACCGCTGATTGCGACACTCCACCAATTGGTACTCCCGAAGAGGGGTGAATTGTGTAATACAGTGTACATACAGACACCATCAACGTACGTCCGTACGTACGCGGGTACACTGCATACGAATACAGTCCAGGAAGTGGACTATGTTCAATACAAAAAGGGAGTTCATGGTTAGCGCATGTCTCATTTGACCCCTACACCACAGACTTTCAAATAACATGGAAAGGACCTTTTCGTGTGACAGAGCATTTTTTGTTGAAGCATAATGCCACCTTTGTAATCAATGTCAATGAAATGCGTGTGCAGCTTTTTAAACATTATTGATGAATCACTTTCACCTGTGCGTTCTAACAAGGTGAAAATCCTCATTTGCCTGAGGATTCTTTTCGTTTGAAAGTCAATGGCAAATACACAAACATTCTCATTTGACCTTTATTTTGCACAATCATGCGCAAATCGCAACCGTGAACTCCCTTTATCGACGAGCCCGGGCCAAAAGTATTGAGATAAATCGCAGAAAAATTGCTATAAAATAAGCCATATCAGTAGTTTCACAAGGATCACTGAGCGTAGGTTTAGCTTTTGATTGATTGAAAGGGTATTTATTAAATAACATCTCTTGCAGCCAGGAGGCTGAATTGCGGACATTTTACAAAGATCATCATGAGTACATTCAAATATACAAACATTCAAATATACAAACATACATTAGAAATATTAACCATTGCACAATAAAATTGACCTTTACCATCAACAAACAAAAAATACAATTATTCACATCTCTGTTCTTATTTGCATAAATAATCTCTTTTGTTTGATAAATAACCTTACTAAAAACAAATTTCTTTTCCTCTACTCATCTTCTTTTCCTCCATCTTCTCTTTTACCCCTCCATATAAACTTTACCATCCTCGTCTTCACTTTCACTCCTTCAACCTCTTCTTATTCCCTGAAATTATCCTTATCATAATCACACATTATTATTTTTCATCATTAAAAATCAAAATACCCTTTAATCTCTATTTAAAAAAAAATCAATATACATTCATCAGAAATATACTATTGCAATGTATTATGTAAAACACTGGTTTCATATCAGTAAAAATATTCAAACTATAAAAGATTTCTTATTTCACATGACACAGGACAGAGGAACATAATATGGCAATTAAACTGATCTAAAAAATGTGCTTAAGACTAAAAAATTCTGGCAAATGAAAAAAAAATTGAGATGAAATCAGAAATAAATGAATGAATGGAGGGCCCATAATCAAACACATCATTACAAAGAGAGAGAGAAAAAACCTCCCCCCCCCCCCCCCCCCGTGAATTTCAAGTCTTAAGTGAAACAAGGTTGTTTATTTATAATGAAACACGATTTATGTTTAACACGTGTGTTTACGGCGACTTGTTTACAGGTGGGGACCGCTGTGCCTTCAACGATATACGGAGACCGTATGTGGCCATGAAATATCGCCTAGTGCACGTTCGTCTGCAGTGTATGGTAATGTGCGAGCAAATCGGTTATTCGATTATAAGCAGCAACCATGCATTATTCCCTCTACATAACAGATGTTCCCGCTTGTTATGGAATATCTATGATCAAAGCTATACCGTTTCATGGCATTGTCGTGCATTGTCGTGCTTTTGATGGCTTATTCACTTTCCACTGAAATATAACATTTGAAAGATGTACTGTTTTAGGTTGATCTACTGTAATATACATTGCATGTCACTTCATGTTCGTGCAAGCACATACGTGTACTATTAGTTTATTAGTCGTGAGGCCACCATGCAGGCGAACATTCACGTTTGATCACTAGTCTAGAAGGAAATCTATTAGCTGAACAATCAATAAAACATTAGTCGATTGGCGTTCTATCGCATTCATTATTATTACTTCCCATCACCCCAATTTGTGTATTTTATTGTATTCATTTTTGCTTATTTTATTATCCATTCATTTATCAATCTGACCATCTATTTAGTCGTTCAATACATGTTTGACTGCAGGCATATCATGCTTGCTGAGATATACATGTGCATAAGAATTCAGTTCATTATAATTTTTTCTTTCACCTCTTCTGTGACATTGAAAAGCTTGAAGAAACGACAAACATCGATTTCCTAAGATTGTGTACTTTTTTAATTCTCCAAAGTCTCTGTTTTCTGCTGTATAGCATGCTAACAAAGAAAAAGATGATACACACTCAAATATACACACGCACACACACACAGATATATACACACATACCAACGCACTCAGCACACACACACACGCGCGCACACACACACACACACACACACACACACACACGTACACACGCACGTAAACACATTACTGAGTAAACAGAGCCAAATAAGATGGAAGTATAGACCTTGGGAATTCCCGCAGTATCTCGTCCCCATAACGAACTTGAATCAGGCTGTGAAAAGCTGCGGAGCCGAGCAAGTACATGATGTTGTTGAAATCAACGAAAGGTAATAGTAGAAGCACACGTCGGGTGTGCTCTGTGTGCGCTCCTGTAATCTTGGGTTTTATCATCTCCCTGGCTGCAATCAAGTTGCAAGATGTTTGTGTCGTATGAAGAACCAGGCGGAAGACTTTTGGGGTGCGGAAAGGCGTTGAAGGTGAGATCCGGGTTCTCTGCATGTAGGACTTCTCCAGTCTGTGCAGGCAAGAAGTAAAAAGAAGTGATAATGCATCCCGTGATCGGGGTATGATCAGGGAGGTGGAAGGCGTTCCACCTCCCTGGTATGATAGTATGTAAGCCTACATTGTATGCGCCTTCAGCTCTCTACAGAGATATGGCGCAAAGTTACACTATTGAGACGAGATCTCACCAGCCCTCTCGAGTGCTTCTTGCAAGCAATATACATAAATGACTAATTTAGGATTTCTATGAAAGGTCATTATCAATATATAGACCTAAAAAGGTTTGATATAGTCAGTTCCCTGCAAATTAAAATTTATCAATGCTGATATCAGGAAGGAGATTTTTCTGATTACTCTTGTTAAACACCATTGATTTTTCTTTTTAATTTCAGAAATAACTTATTTGAATATAATTAATCTATTTATTCAGTATAGTATACACTTTCCTAATTTGACAATTGGAAGCAGGTGATCATACCGGACTGTATGAGAGTGAATAATATACCATCCAATCTCGTGATGTTTTCATATTATCCAGCGCGCTTTTCTTGTATACAAAAAGAGCGCGCTTATTC